>JASCZI010092304.1:0-12804 GCA_036250425.1 Stylosanthes scabra
ATATATATATATATATATATATATATATATATATATATATATATATATATATATATATATATATATATATATTAACAAATTTGTTATGTGTATATCTATTTTGATCAATTAAGTCATTTATTTTTATACTAAATAGAAAATTATTTTGGTGTCAAATAATACAAAAATAATATCAAAATAAATTTTTACTTGATATTAAAATAGTCTTCTATTTGTCATAAAATAAATAACTTAATTAGACAAAATAAATATATACATGAAATTAATATATATTTAAATATATATTTTTTATTCTAATATGTATTTATATGGTTTTTTTTTCTCTTCTTTTTTTACGGGTAGTTGATATTTTTGGTATAAATAGAAAATTGTATAATAGTTGTATTTTTAATTGTGAATTCACACTATAGGCCAAATAGACCAATTCCACGTTTTTGCTGTCCTCTTTCCTAAAGTCCAAACTAAACCAAAACCTAACCATGTCCTAATTATTCTCTGATCATTGTTTCACCAAATTATTACACAATGAAACCTTCCATAATAACATGCTCTCTTCTAATCATCTTCCTCCTCTTCACTTCCACCATCTCAGCCTACACCTTCAAGGGCTACATCACTCCCAATTTCAGTGCCTCATTCCTCAAATTCATTGATGACTCAGGCACCTTCTTAACATCTCCAAATGGAACATTCAAGGCTGCAGTATTCAACCCTGGTGCCCAGCAAACCAGATTTTATCTCTGCATAATCCATGTTGGATCAAGCACCATCACTTGGTCTGCCAACCGCAACCGCGCCGTCTCCGACTCCGGTCAAATGAGTCTAACCCTTAAAGGGATAACAATTTCTGATAGAAATGGAAGCAATCCTGTATGGTCAACTCCACCATTGAGCTCACAAGTTGATAGGCTTGTCCTCACTGACATGGGCAACCTCGTACTCCTTGATCCTTCCAATGTTTCTCTTTGGGAAAGTTTTCGCTACCCAACGGACACAATTGTAACCGGTCAGCGTTTATCTGTTGGATCATCTTTGTCAAGTTCTTCATCAGATTCAGATTTGTCCCCTGGAAACTACAACCTCACAATCACTTCCTCTGATGCAATCCTCCAATGGTATCAACTTATATACCTTAATTATGAAAATTAAACTAGTTATTTTCATACATAATTGTATCTAATATTTATGTATATGTAACATATAGGTTTGGACAGACATATTGGAAACTTTCAATGGACACAAAAGCGTATAAGAATTCATTAAGCACGGTGGAGTACATGGCTGTGAACAGAACAGGATTCTACCTATTTGGACGTGATGGAACAGTTCCAGTGTATCTGGTATCCCTACCGGTATCGAATTTTCGAGTAGCTACATTGGATAAGTATGGCCATTTTATAATCAAAAGTTTCTCTTCCGGAACCGGTTGGAAGCAGGAATTTGTTGGGCCAGATGATGGGTGCGGAACACCCTTAGCTTGTGGCAGAGTTGGTTTATGCACTGATTATGATGATACCTCCTCCTCCTCCTCTTCTTCTTCTTCATCATCATCTTCACCTGTTTGTTCTTGTCCCCAAAATTTTCGAGTAGGTTCAGGTAACTCTGGTGGTTGTGTTCCAAGCAACGGTTCGTATTCCTTACCATTTTCTTGTAACAACAACCAATCAAATTCTTCTTCAGTTGTTTCATTCCTGAATCTTGGAAATGGTTTGGGCTACTTTCACAACATCTACTCCCATCCTGTTATGGACGGTGTGGATTTATCTTCGTGTCAAGATCAATGTTCCAAGAATTGTTCATGCTTGGGAGTTTTCTATAGAAACTCATCTGGATCATGCTATGTGATTGAAAACGAGTTGGGGTCAATTTTGTCAAGTAACAATAATGGAGCCAATCAAGACATGTTTGGATTCATCAAGGTTTCTATAGGATCCACAACCACCAACGATGGCGACACTTCTCAAGATGGCGGCGCCCAGTTTCCGGTGGCAGCCGCCGTGTTGTTACCTGTTACTGGCTTCACTCTCTTGGTGGCCTTTCTTTTCTTCTGGTGGAGAAGATCCATCAAAAGTTCCAAAAGACAAGATTTGAACAAATTTGGAAAAACTAATAATAATAATAATAACAATCCTCATTCTTCCGGAGACCTTGATGCCTTCTACATCCCGGGTTTACCGAGAAGATTCGACTACGAGGAACTCGAAACGGCCACCGATGATTTCAAGACTCTGATCGGCTCCGGTGGTTTTGGTACGGTCTACAAAGGAGTTCTCTCCGACAACGCCGTCGTGGCGGTCAAGAAAATAGTCAACATAGGAGTACAAGGCAAGAAAGACTTCTGTACAGAGATTGCTGTCATTGGAAACATCCATCATGTCAATCTTGTCAAGCTAAAAGGCTTTTGCGTCCAAGGGAGGCACCGGTTTTTGGTGTATGAATACATGAATCGTGGCTCCCTCGACCGAACGTTGTTCGGTGGAGGGCCACCGTTGGAATGGCAAGAGAGGTATGACGTGGCATTGGGGACGGCGCGTGGCCTTGCCTACCTTCATGGCGGGTGTGAGCATAAGATTATACACTGCGATATCAAACCTGAAAATATTCTTTTACAAGATCATTTTCAGGCTAAGATATCGGATTTTGGACTATCAAAACTTCTTAGCCCTGAACAATCAGGGCTATTCACAACGATGCGAGGTACTCGTGGGTACCTCGCTCCAGAATGGCTCACGAATTCCGCTATCACGGAAAAGACTGACGTGTATAGTTTTGGTATGGTACTCCTCGAACTTATAAGCGGAAGGAAAAATTGTTATTTCAAATCAAGGAGTCATAGTGTGGACGAGGATAGCAATAGCGGCGGAAGAGGAGGAGGAGGCGGCGGCCATAACTCTTCGTCGTCTACCACGCCGGGGTTGCTTTATTTCCCTTTGTTGGCATTGGAGAAGCATGAAGAAGGGAGCTACATGGATCTTGCTGATCCAAGATTAGAAGGGCGTGTGACGAATGAGGAGGTGGAGAAGCTTGTGAGGATTGCTTTGTGCTGTGTCCATGAAGAGCCGGCGTTGAGGCCGAACATGGCGGCGGTTGTCGGGATGTTGGAAGGTGGTACGGCGTTGCCGCAGCCGAGGATAGAGTCTTTGAACTTTTTAAGGTTTTATGGTCGTAGGTTTACGGAGGCTTCAATGATAGGTGAGGAGAATGATGACAATGGAGGAACACCACAAGGTAATTCTTCAAGCATGACAAGTGGTGGCTCTCAAGCTGCTTTAGTTTCTCACATATCTTCACAGAGTATCTCAGGGCCAAGATAGGATATACGCTTAGTTATGTAATTAAATTCTGTTCAGTTTTCACACACAAAAAAATGAACAAGAGTATGTTGATATATTTTGAATGTTCGTTCATATAATCAATTGTATGATAAATGATTATTCAACCTTTATTTCTTCTTCCTATATATTAATTGGTGTGTTCTTATTAGGATAAATAAGAAGAAATAATAATATTCTAAATTATTCAATGACAACTCAAGTGGTGGTAAGTGATCTAAATAATTGAGAATAAAATATTTGCATCAATAATTGGCGAGAAAAAAAATGCGAAAACGTGTCCTGCTGCTTTAATATATATGTATATATACTACTGCAATTTTGGTTTGTTACTCCATAGCATATGAAGAATATTATAAGATTCAGTTCAAAAGTTGTACAGTTCTTCGGTAAGTATTAATCTCTTGACCAAAATAGTGTGTTTATTTTATATGATAATTACTATTACTATATTCTCTTAAAGATATTTTTTGACGACAAAATGCTCTTAAAAGATATGTTAATACGTATATGAATTCTTATTATTGCACCAACACATTTTCGGAGAATGAAATATATGTCTGGCTACTCACATAAAGATAGTAGTTAAATCAAATTTATATGCCATAGCTAACATGTTATGTGAGGCTATTCCTACAAATCAACAAATGCTTTTCGCTTCAAAAGAAATTTCTCTTCCTCAGATTTATGTAGCCGTTGTAATTTTGTTCTAGAGACTGTTCTTCATTATTGCATTTGGGATTGTCCGAAAGCTAAACGAATTTGGGAGCTCCCTTCATATCAAATGCCCATTTAAACTTGTTTGATTGGATACGAATTAATTGCAAGGAGAATGAATTCAAATTCTGCACTGTTGTCCGGTGAGTTTGACGAGATAGAAACAATGACATCTTCAGTGCCTTTGATCCGTGGCATTTGAAAAAGGTGAGATCTCTTTATCTTTCAAGTGCTAAAGACTTCATGATATTCCTGCCATTTCAATCTTCTCTTTTGCCATCATCAAGCCTAACTGATTGGACTCCACTTGATTCTATGCAAGTAAAATGATGCTAGTGGCCAATGAGCTATAGCTCTAATGACATTTGTCCCCTTTTTTTAGTAGAGTCCTTGAGTTCAAGCCTCTCCCCCAACCTATTTTTGCTAAAAAAAAAAAAAATTGATACAAGTGTATGTTTATGAAAATTTGGAAGCTCCTAGTTTTGGTTGTGTGATCCACAATTGTAGTGGAACCTGGCTACAAGGTTGTGCTAACATGTTACCTGCGGCCAGCGTTTTAAGGTGCGAATTTTTTGCCTTTTAGAGAGGCATTCTTTTAGATTGAGATTATGGTCATAGAGATATCATCTGTGTTGATGTCTTCTTAGCGATTTGCTATCATTCTTCCTCCGATGAAGCAGCTGATTCGGATACAATTGGCAAGATTTATGACATATTGTTGCGAAATTGGACTGTGGAGATTAATCTCATCCAAAGAACTGCAAATGGCGTGGGAGGTGCTATATGGCCAAGGCAGCTACTAGAAATCAATTTGATTGTTCCTTTCTTAGTTAGGGACCATCCTAATTCTAATTAGGAGTTTTTTCTTTTGTTTCTAGTCGCAAAAAAATACGTTATGTGAAACTTTTTTTTTTTGGGTGATTTTATGTCAAATAATTTAATTAAACATATCAAATATTTCTTTAACTCTTAACTAATTTATATGGAAAGGGGAATTCCGGGATTAATTACCATTTTTTTATTCTTAAGACACAAACAAAGTACTAGTCTACTACTACAATAAGACAACAATTAAAATTTAAAAGACGATTTTATTGCGACCAAATAAGTGAAAAAAATTTATCGGTTAATAAGGTGTAGCTCAAATAATATTTATCTTCTTTTAACAAAGTTTTGAGTTCAGATCTCTCTCTAACATATTTTTAGTAAAAGAAAAATATATAAAAAAAATTATACATTATATTAAAATATATAATTATGAATATTACATATATAAAAAATTATAAATATTAAATAAAATAAAATAATTCTAATTTATGTTATAATTAGTTAACATTACTCTTATTTTATTTACTCTGGCTAAATTTCACAGAAGCAATCCGGCTGCATGCATGTGTTAATTTCGTTTAATTAATTTGCTCTATTGGGGAAGCTTATTGAATTTACGATGACGGTATTCAGCATAAGTTTTTGTTGAAAATTTGGGAGCATTGTGATCGTTGAGAAGCGGAGGAAGAGGCCCAATCACTGCCTCAGGCGGCGGCACTATAAAAACTGCCCATGACATGCGGGTGCGTTCCTTGTTCACCAAGCTTCGATGGGGAACACTCTTGTATTTCCCATTGCTTAGTACCTAGTACCACAAATGCCCAAAATTACATACTCTATTAATGCAAATTAGAGTAAAAATTTACGGTAAAGTATGATTTTAGTATCTACAGTGTAGATTAAGTTCTAATTTTGTTTATAATATTTGGAATGTTTTATTTTTATTATGAATATTTTTTTTAAAAAAATACTTTTTTTTCTTTTTATTATCATCTTCAATAATGTTACACATACACCTATTTTATCAACTAAGTCCCAACCAAGTCTTTTTTCCCCACTCTCACTTGACGCATGCGTGGAACGCATAATTCTCAACTCCCAAAATTTGGAAACACGTGCTTCTCCTTCCCAGTTTTTCTACAATTCCTCTTCCTCTTCTTTCTCCTTCTTCTTTCTGCTACTTCGTTACCATGTTGCCACCGTCGCCATCGTCGCTATCGTCGTCATCTTCTTCTTCTTCCTCTTCTATTCTCTCTTCCTCCTCCTCCTCCACAAATTGAAGCGGATTTTTATGAAAAATTTTCATGAAAATCACAAGCACACCTAGGCGCTAAGATGGACGCATAGGCGACTGAAAACATAATCGAATTTTTACAAAAAAAAAAATAGCACCTGATTTTCATGAAAAACGTAATCGAATTTTTACGAAAATCAGAAGCACGCCTAGGTGCCCATCTTCTTCTTCGTCTTCTTCTTCATTATCATCTTCTTCTTCGTTATCACCATCATCATCATCATCACCATCATTTTTTACCACTCAAATGTACTCTAACGACTAAAAAAAACTAGGAATGAATTGAATATTTCTGCAACCAAAATGGACGAATGACGATGAGCTTAATTATGAGATGAAACACAATAAAAATAAAAAAAATAAAAAAGAAAGATAAAAAAACGTGTTTGGGAAAGCGGCGCGCTTTTCGAATTGAGAGAAAACCTTTTTTTTAAAATTAAGGTAGCACATGTGTCAGAGAGACTTGGTTGGATAAAACACTTGGTTATGTAGCATTATTATATCATCTTATTTCTCTCATTCTTCGAATTATCAGAACAACTACTGGTTACAATTACTGACAGTTACAATTACGATTATGTCACTGCCCAAAAGAAAATCATAAAAAGAATGGTATTTATTAACCATAGTTAGTTTAATTAATTAACTTGTAATGTATTTTACCAAGTCAGTTAGAACCATGGTTAGTTAGTTACCAAGTTTAGCTTTTCTGTTAGAGTTAGTTTAGTGATGCTCTATTCACATGTATGTATATATTGTTGTAAACATTCATTTGAGAAATCAATCATTCATTTTTCTCTCATTATGAGATGATCTAATAGTATTTTAAGATATTTAAGATAAAAATATG
The DNA here is from genome assembly GCA_036250425.1 of Stylosanthes scabra. NCBI lineage: Eukaryota > Viridiplantae > Streptophyta > Magnoliopsida > Fabales > Fabaceae > Stylosanthes > Stylosanthes scabra. The sequence continues at coordinate 7,022 of JASCZI010092304.1, forward strand.
ATATTTTAATTAGAATTTAGTTGGAGACTAAAACTATAATTTACTCTAAAAATTAAAATGGGAGTTACATTACTATATTGATTTTACCTCAAGCTGATCACCAATGTGAACAAAGATTGCATTTGGGAAGTAATGAACGGCGACCCAGTTGTTGTTGTTCCAAACTTGGAGGCCAGAAACTTCATTTGGGAGAAGCAAGGTAAGTGCTGACATGTCAGTGTGAGGCTCTACTCCCAATGCAAGCTGAGGTTGTGGGCATGGTGGATACATGTTGATCTTCATCTCTAGTTCTATTTTCTCATCTCCCAAGCTTGACTTCAATGACTTTTTCTCTAACTCCAACCCTTCCGACAGAACCTCTAAAATCTCATCGCTCAACCTTAACATCTCTTTCTTGTATTCTTCTGTCACTTCCCTGCCACCCACATACATAAATTCCCTTTGCAAATACGCTCAATTATTCGGGTTTAACTTAATGGATTTACATTTTTATTAGAAAACAAATATTTGTATAATAAATTACAATAATGAGATAAATTACAATGTAAAAAAAAGTTTGACGTTTTCCATTTGTAAAGAAAACACCATCTTTTAGGAGTTTTCTAATTTATTGCCACCCACCACGCATGTTTTGATACGTTGGTTTTATTTCAAATTCGAACAATAATTGCTCAACGATTTTGTATATTTTGTGTTGCCAAATTTGTCATTTTTAAAATATGGGCTTACTTTTAATGTATTGACTGTTAAAAATTTTATATATTCATCCAGTTAGATTAATATATATGAGTAATGCTATGGTGAAAAGTAAAATATTGATAAAAAGTGAACATTGCTTCAATGTTTTTTTAGTAGAGAAAAAAAATTCGAACATAAAACTTATAATGTGCGATGCACATATTTTTCTCAAAGTGGTAAAAATCTTCACTTCTAATCCATTTCTACTCTGTATAAAAAAATTCCCTTAATATATTTATATGATTTTTAAAATAATAAATTTAAAAATTATTTACTTGTGACAATATATGATTGGCTATCTATATAAAAATTTTTACACCATCAAAAATTAAATTTTTTCTTAGATAGTTGAGTTACAATCTCGACTTAAAATGGAAAGTAAGTTAAATGGAGTACAAATGAGGGAACTGCGATCCCTAAAATGCAACCATTATAACGACATTCATCAGTTATTTTATTAAATTCTCAAAACATAATTTTTTTGTAAGATAAAATTTTTCATTAATTTACTAGTCATTATTTTAAAATAACTCAGTTAATTACATCTCGAATTAGTAATTAATCATAAAAGAAATGTTAGATATTTAATCATTGATTTTTATTTATTTTGGCCATCATTTTTAATCATAAACTTTTCATACTTTTAATTTATAATTTAAGATTCTATTTTACCCAACACTTTTAAATATTGATGACTAGAACAAATTAAAATTTACGGTGACATAACATTTTTCTAATCACAAACCTGTAGGAAGGAGGATCTTTGGGCCACTTGTGATAGTTGACCTTAGAAGAAGGAGCCATCATATGGAAAAAATAGTCAACCCACTCCATCTTCTCTTCAAGGTTCTTGGTCATCTTTGTCCCATAACCTTCAAAGTTCCCATTAGAAAGGTCATTAGCATAAGCCTCTTTCTCCTTCGGGGGCAGGGCAAAGAACTCCTCACCCACCTCTTGCAACTGTTTGATCAGTGCTGGCGATATTCCGTGGCCGGTGACAAGGAAGAATCCCCATTGGGAAGCTGCCTCGGCGACTTCCTTCACGAGAAGATCACGGCGTGGTTGAGAGAGTGAGACCAACGGTACGGCCACACCCTCCACGGCTTCAGTATTCTCAGGACGCTCATTAAACGGGCGAATGAATTGGGGTGGAAGCTCTTTTAGTTGGTTATTGAAAGCCAAGGTTTGGATTCTTTCTACTTCTTCCATTATATATGGAATGTTGTTAATTGAAAAATTAAGTTTTGAAACTTTCGAAGCTTATATGTGTGAATTAATGTGGTAGATTGGGAAAGATGTTACACCGAATTGAAGTTATATTGGGAACAATTTAAGCTCGTCTCACAAAAGGACCCAACATTCACCCATCTATAAATGTGTAACATATCATATGTTTTCAAACTCCCCGTACATTCAATGGGCTTGTAACTTATTATATAAATGATCCTTTTTATTTTAACTTTTTTGTATATAAATAATGTAAAATATTTTACGGTTATCGCTATTGATTTCGGTTTATAGAAAAAATTTGATATTCATAACTTTATAATCATTAGAAAATCTTGAGAGCGAATATATTTGGGAGTTAACATTCTTAATGTTGATGGTACATGAATTATGGATGATAACTCATATATTATGTGGGTGATCATTTTTATTCTGTTTGAATGATAAGATTTTTTAATTTTGAATGATAATTTTTTTTTTAATTTTGGATGATCACTTAATTATTAACTCCTTAAAGATTTCCTAATATTAATTCCGTCGCAGTATAATCATAAATAGTCATCACCTTCCTATTTTGATTTGTGTTTCCATTTATGAATTATTATTGAATTAAATACATAAGATTAGCTGTTATAATATATAATTACAAATATTATTTATCCAAAATTATAGATATTAAGTTAACAATAATGCTATTTAAATAAGTGTTTTTACTAATCAAGTAGTTAATCAAGTAAACTTATAACAACACCAATCTCAATCAAAAAGAGCATGATACACGCACTTTTCACCACGCCTTCTTCTTCTTCTCCTCCTCCTTCGTCGTCGTCTATCTTTTTCCTCCTTTGTCGTCTTCATGTCTACAACTTCTTCTTCATCTTTGTTGTTGTTGTTGATATCGTCATAATTGTTGTTGTTGCTGCTACTGTTGTTGTTTTAAAACTCAAGACTAAGAAAATCATGTAAAATTCAAAACTGCACCGAAATAAAAAATAATAATATACACAAATATAAAGCTATAATGCACCGAAATAAAAAATAATAACGTACATAAATAAAATCATCATTATCATCTTTTTCTTATTTTTCTTTTTCTTTTTTGTTTTACATTATTATTGTTATTGTTCTTGTTTTTTTCTTTGTTTTATATTGTTGTTGCTGTTATACAATGTAAAACTCTGTCACCAATTGAGAAATGGTAGTAACAAATTTGTCAGTTCTTAAATCAATCAATCTTTATTTACAAAAAATTCTAATGAAAATAATGTTAGTTTAAAAAAATGTATTGCTCTAAATAAGAAGAGGATAGGAGATGAAGAAGAGGCATAGCACTGCAGGTAGCTCACTTTGTTTGGGTCTTGAGAAAGAAAAATAACATCGTAAGTGGAAAGAGGAGAGGGTAGTAACTGAGATGGAAAGGCGTAACAGCAGAAAGGGTTGTTGGCGGTTGTAGTTGTTCCACTTCACCATTATTATTGAGGGTGTTGGTAGGGGTGAGCCTTCTCGAGGGAAGTGCATTGGTTGAAAATAATGTGTGTAATAGTCCTATTTCTTGATTTAAAAAGTGTTAGTGGATCTTTATGTTATAAATAGAGGTTTAAGTTGATGATTTTAAGTGTATCAAGTCAATACACACATTGTATGACTTTTAAAATTCTTCTTATACTTTAGAGTTTTTCTCTTGTAAGAATATGGGGATGTAGTCATGAAATGCTTGGTGCCGAATAGAAAATATTAGAGTGTTCAATACTTTACATAATATTTTCTTGGTTGTCATTTGATAGCCGTAGTTTTTTACTTGTTTTTTAATGTTAATTTTTTTAAGTTGTGATTGTATTATGTTTTTTTTTCTTATTTCTTTATTTTAATTTTCCATAAGACATGGTCGCGATGCCCAACACCAATGTTACCGAATTCTGAAACGCTCTCACTCATCACTCTCGCCGTCATCGTGGTGCCTCCTGATGGAATAAGAAGCCGCAGTAGTAGTGTTCAATCTCTTCATTGATTGTTATTCAAAATCAAGGGAGAAAGAAAGAAGCAGCACATGCGCATTGCGTCAAACAAGACTGCGTTGAAATCGCAAAAACTAATACAACATTAACATGCCCACCCATGCACTTCTGCCCACCCTCCCACATATGCTGACTCTGTTTTCATGTATTTTTGTATTTACGGCATTATTATATATTACTTTATATCTTCATACATACATTCATCTCATTTATATTAATACAAAAAATAAAAGTTACAAAATATATTAATATAATATATGATAGTATAAAAATAATTATATATAATTCAATACATAAATTAATAAAAAAAAATAAGTATATAAAGTTATACTATAATATATGTAAATTAATTCTAATATTTAATATAAGAATATAATTTTAATATATTTATTATATAAAATATTTTATTCATTATCAATAATTTTAAGGAGAATATCTTGGGATGACCTTCGAGCAATAACCAATCTTAATATCATTTTTTAACTAATTTGTTTGCTTTTTTGCTACTTGACGGTGTGTTTTTTACATTTTTATTTTGTCGTCACCAAAAAAAAATAATCTTAAGGAGAAAGGGGGGGATTTCTTTTTTATTTAAATAAAATAAATATCAAATTTACTAAAATAGGTCCGCTGGGGGGTATTTACCATTTTAGGCACACCTCCCATATCTCGGGCTCTGCAAGTCCGAAATGAGGATTTAATGTATCTCGAGTCTGCAGAGCCCGAGATACGACACAAATTCAAATTCCCCATATATCTCGGGTCTGCAGAGTCCGAGATAGCTCCGTGTCTGCATGGGGCTGCATGGTGGGTCCCAATCTCAGGCTGAGAGGATGTCCCTGCACGGGCGGGAGATGGAAATGCTCGAGCAGCATCAGGCGAGAAAGAGATCATGCCCGATGGGGACATGCTCGGGTCCTGATGGTCATCATGGAACTGAGCCTCGCCACCGTCAACGGGCTCGTCCTGACGGTCATACTCTCGCTGCTCCTCCGCCTGCTCCTCATCAACGTGCGCAACCGCACCCACCTCAACCATTCTCAATCTCCTGCGCTGATCACGGCGGCTCAACTTGCCCCTCACAGGGGCCGCCTGCCTGGGCCTAGGCATCTGCGGCTGTCTACGGCGAGGTGCTGGGGCATCATCCGGCATGACGAGGTCGTCCCTCGGGTGCACGGCCGCAACAGGTATACCAGCAGGACCCAAGGTCCATCGAGGGTCAGCCAGATCCGCTGCGCGCGACAAGAACCTCCCCCGTCTGGCAACTCGCGCAAACCACTTATAGTACTGCTGGGTGCCACGCGGATCCCTCCAAAGTGCACAGTCACTAGAACCTCAGGGGACCTCCTGCGTTGCCACCCTTCGTACCACGTGCTGAGCTGCTGTGGCCACTATACATCGTCCCCACGGCCTGTGCTCGACATGTACCTCGTCACGTCAACGGGCAACCGTGGGACAGGCTGCTCGCCACCATATTGCCTGATCACCCGATCAATATGATGCATGTGCACGAAGTTCAAGCACACGACCGGCACAGCTGACCTCCATGTATATACCTCCGGATGTGCTCTCATCCAGTCGGGTATAAGTGCCTGCATCTCGGGTGAATCGTACGGAGTCCAGCGAAACTGCGAAATCAAAACCGTCAAATAGAACCGGTGAAATTGAACAACACGAAAATGTTAACCATGTTACAATATGTATAAGTTCATTTGATTAGGTTTTGATGAATGGCAAACATTGAAGTTGAGGATAAGCGTTAAAAGATGCAAACGACGTCAAGACAAACATTGAAGTTGAGGA
>JASCZI010092344.1:1988-12442 GCA_036250425.1 Stylosanthes scabra
ATATATCTCATTGTCCACAATTGTCATCTCTTCCTGACAACATGGATACTCAAAGTCTGCAGTTTTTGGATATATCTCATTGTCCACAATTGTCATCTCTTCCTGACAACATGGATACTAAAAGTCTGCAGTCTTTGCGTATATTTGATTGTCCACAATTGTCATCTCTTCCTGACAACATGGATACTAAAAGTCTGCAGTCTTTGCGTATATTTGATTGTCCACAATTGTCATCTCTTCCTGACAACATGGATACTCAAAGTCTGCCGTCTTTGAATATAAGGTATTGTCCTATACTAAGGCAAAGGTATAATAAGAGGACAGGTCCGGATTGGGGCAAAATTGCTCATATCCCGCATTGCGAGGTTAGTTCAAATCTATATATTATATTTCAAACTGATTCATGAAATTATTTTGTCCAAAACATCTTTCATTGAATATACTGGAATATATGTGCTTATTTATTCCATATATCATATATATCTTCTTTTTCCATCATATTATTATTATATTTTTTATTTTGTTTCCTATTTTTACATGCATAATTAGCCATTGAACTTTTAACTAACCAATAATTAAGGTTATATCTTATTGTATCTATAATAAATGATCCCAAGACTTTTTAAATTGACATCCTAATATCTTTTTTTCGGTTGTGTATATATATAATTTTAGGTGTGCAAATTGTGTATATATATTACTTATATGTTAATAAAAACAGGTAGACTGAATAATTTATATATTAATTAGTCGTCATGATATATATGGATTGATATACTTCCATATTTTGAAAATATAATATAATAAGTTAGTATCTCGGTAATGCATATTATTAAGATATTTAAAATCAAAATTGTTTTCTTTTATATTTTACTGTATATGCTCCCCCAATTAATTATCTTTGCATTTAAATTTTCATGGCCTAGCCATACGATTGTTTTTCTTCAATTCATTTTAAGTGCATAACATAATATGCAAAGTTTTTTTATTCAGTTTCTATACAATTTTTCAATTTCTTTTTAGTAATCTTTCTAAATAAAAACATGAAATTTAATAACATTATTATTACGCCGCAGCATTATTATTAATATTGTCACTAATAATGGCAACTCTTTCAATTAAAGCTCAAGTTTAGTTTCATGAGCTCTAGCCTATCAATTTTGAATTTTTGCAGATTGATTGGATTGACCAACATGGTGAAGATTAAGAAGAAGATGAAGATGGACAAGAGCAGAAGGATGAAGTTGAAGATTGAATAAAAGATATGAAGAAGGAAAGAAAGGAGAATAATCGCTTCATGTTTGTGTAGTGTATTTGCCTCCTAATGGTTCATTCTGTGTTCTAATTGCTTTATATATGCTTTATTTTAATTTGTGTGCTTTGATTGCTTTTGTGTGTGCCTTTTTTCATTTACAACTGAACAAAAATAAGCTATGTATGCACAATAATACAAGCCTTGAATTTGAAGTTTGAATATGTGAAGCTTTAATTACTATTATTCTAGATTTCTCCATAGGTTTATTCAACTTTAATGCACTACTAATTTTGACCAATATGTGATGAGACATGGTAAGTAATCAGCAACTCCAACTGTCCATTGATCTTGCCTAAGTTGTTTGGAGTAACCCATTTTTCATAACTTGGAAGGGAAACACTCTACCATTGGTTAGTTACTGACTTACTGGTCTCATGAGTGTTGCTCCAACAAGTCTCTGTTTAGCAAATTAATGTTTCATTTCTGTCTCCAAAAAATGTTTCATTTCCTAAAACTTTTTAGACGGTGAAAATATTTAGTAATTCTTTAATATTTTAAATATTATTTTAAAATAAAAAATATGGATATATATATTATAAACAACCATGATCATATATTTAAATATTATATTTCTACCATTATTGTTTAACATTTACGTATGCACTAAAATCATTAATGACAAGACAAGACATGAAAGTATATTAGGTCAAACTAGAGTTTAAATATGTCAGATTTTGGTTATAATTATTGAGTTAAGTCTTGAAGACTTTATTTTTTATTTGTCCTGATTTAAAACTTGTTTAAAAGCTTATTATTAGAAAAGAAATTAATAAAAAATAAAAATAATAAAAATTTCTAATTATAAATAAATAAAATTTCATAATACATAAATGAATTATGTTATATTATGAATTTTATAAGTAAAAATATAAGGAATATATATATTTGGGAGTCAATAAAAGCCTCCATCAAAATCCTAATACTAGCTCTCTTTTGCCACTGCTATCGTCAGCCTCGCCGCTCCTAATAACTTTTTTTTAAAATTTCGAATGATAATTTTTTTTAATTTTAAATGATAATTTTTTTAAAATTTTGGATAATAATTTTTTTCTAATTTTAAACAATAACTTCTAATTTGACTTAATGAATTCCTAATGACCATATAATAATGGTTCTCTAACATCATTGGTTTTGTAAATATATGTATTTAGTTACTATAGTTATCAATGACTTTTTTAGTAGTTAAAAAAAAGTTTAACCATAGAATATAGGGCTAGAGAACCCACTTATCATCATGATCCTCACTGCCATGAGAATTTTTTTTTTTTTTTTTTTTGACTACATGAGAATTTATTTGAGTGAACTTAGGGAAAAACAACCTTTTAAAGTTATTTTTTTTTAAAAAAAATCTTTAGAAAAAGTAAAATTAATTTAACGTTTGAATACAATCTCTTTGCATTAAAATAGTTATTTATCACAGCAAACAATAATGCATGACTAGTCAACGAAGTAAATTACCATTACACCCTTTCTTCAATTTGTATAGTATAGCTACGTCCATTATTACCTTTCTTTCTCCTATCTCATCTCTCCAATCTCCTTCACTCACTTCTTCAATTCCTTCTTCCACTTATCGCAACAAGCACCACCCACAATTTTCATGCTTCAAGGGAATTTCTCCGCTGGAAAAATATATCAACTGTTCTTAACCTTTTAATTGCACTGTACCAACGTCGAGAGGTATGTTATATTGATTTTTTTTTTTTTTTTACCTTTTTTGAGTTTTAGTTCATGTATATGTAAGATTTAGGTCTAATCTTCTCGTGCTTCTTTTGTTATGTTTCAATTTCCATCGTTCATTTAATTGTTTTATAAAGAGTTAAAATTAAGTATTAAACAATAAATTAACATCAATAATCGTACCAAAACTGGAGAGATAGAATATTGTATATTGATAAACAGTGTATATTATTATTTATTAAAACAAAAAAAAATTATTTTAATATACTACTATTGGTAAAAAAAAAAATTATTTTAATACATTACTATTGGTTCAATCCACAAATTTAAAGAATTAAAGGTTTTCGTTCATGTTTTAAGTCAACGGCGGGTAGAAAGCTAAAATAACTAATTTTTAAATTAATTATTTTAAAAATCATTTAAATGTATGATTCTATAATTGAGTATATGTAAAAAAATTTATTTTTAATCTATTAAAATTAAACTTTTGTTTTTTGGATACTTTTTTTGAGCTTAGAAAACTTTTTGTTTAGATTTTCGGTCAGGGTGATTTTAAATATGGTGCCTAATAGGTGAAGAGGAAAAAAATGAAGAGATGAAAAAAATTCAAATAAAAAGCTAAAATAATTATAAATCTTGTCAAAGTCTTATACCCTCACTTCAATTCAATGGTTGATAATCATTTTCTTCCTACACTTCATTTATTTTTTTCCCTAAAGAACTCTCCTTCAAATCAAAGAGCCAAAATAATTAAAGTCTTGTCAAAGTCTTATACTCTCTCTTCAATCCAATGGATAATAATTATTCTCTTCACATTTTTTATTTTTTTTCTTTTCACCAAAGAATTCTCCTTCAAATGTATGCTTCTGTCAACTGCTATTCAACCATAATGTCTAAGCAAATCTCATGCTTTCATGATTTGGCATACAAGTTGCGATAGTTAATTTGTTGATTGAATCATGTCACTAGACAAATTGGGTTTTTGTTATTTACAGTAAATAATCTTCTCATTATTATTAATTTTATTAAAACGATCTAATTATCTTTTATAGGGAACAAATTTACTATTACTTCCACTTTTTAATATTGCAAGGCTCTCCATTATAGATTCTCCAATGGCTGAAATTGCTTCTGGTGCGGCAGCAACACTCTTGGCCAATCTAGCAACAAAATCATTCCGAGAGATTGCTCTGGCATTTGGTCTTAAAGATGATTTGAAAAAGCTTGAGAGTTGTTTGAGAATCATCAATGCATATCTCATAGATGCCGAGAACAAGCAAGAAAAGAACCACAATATAGCTGAGTGGTTGAAGCAACTTAGAGAGGCATTTGATGATGCTGGTGACATATTGGATGAAATAGAATATGAGGCAAAACGTAATGAAGTGGTCAAAATTTATGGAAGCATTAGAACGAAGGTACAACGATTCTTCTCATACACAAGTAATCCACTTGCTTTTCGCATAAGAATGGTTCATAAAATCATAGATATGAAACATAGGATAGATGAAAAAGTAAGAGAAGGGAGAATCTTGGGTATAGTGAAACAACATGTTAATACTCCAACACTGGAGCGCAATTTACAATGGCGAGAAACTAGTTCTTCGTTGCCCTTACGAGTGTGTGGTAGACATGAAGAGAAAGAGGAGATCATAGAGTTATTAATGGGACAACATTCAAAGGCCAGTAATGTTGATGTGATATCGATTGTTGGAATCGGAGGTTTGGGGAAGACTACACTTGCTCAAATGGTTTATGATGATGATAGGGTGAAGGGGAATTTTAATATGTCAATGTGGGTGTGTGTATCTGATGATTTTGATGCGAAGAGCTTAATACAAAGAATTATTCATGCTCTCTCAAAACCAGAGAATCTAGTTAACGTTGATGCAAATTCTAGTTTGGAACATATGGTGTCTCTTCTCAATGAAAATTTATGTGGTAAGAAGTTCTTACTTGTGCTAGACGATGTTTGGAATGAAAACCATAGCAAATGGGATGAATTGAGAAATCACTTATTGAAGGCAGGGAATGACAAAGAATCAAAAGGGAGCAAAATCATAGTGACCACACGTAGCCAAAAAGTTGCTGATATAGTTGGAAGTGGTCTTCTAATAAATTTAAAAGCACTTCCCGAGGAGGAATGTTGGAAGCTATTTGTCAAATGTGCATTCCAAGAAGAGAGGGACCAAGAGAAGTATCCAAGGCTAAAGCGAATTGGGGTGGAAATTGTTAAAAAATGCAAAGGGGTGCCCTTAGCTATAACAACTTTGGGTTGCTTGCTTAGATCAAAATCCCATGATGAAAATGAGTGGAGAAAAATAAGCGACAGTGAGGTGTGGAAACTCGATCAAGAAGAAACTGGCATTTTTCCATCATTGAGATTGAGTTATGATCACTTGTCACAAGAAGTAAAACAATGTTTTTCATACTGTTCTTGTTTCCCGAAGGATTACAAATGTCAGGTTATTGAGTTGATTATGTTTTGGATGGCTCATGGACTCCTCCAACCTATACATGAAGATGGAGATGCAGAAGATATTGGAGAGTTGTATATTAGAAAGCTTGTTTCAGCATCTTTACTTCAAATTGAAGGAGATTTTAAATATCCTATTTCATTTAAGACACTCAAAATGCATGATCTTATACATGATCTTGCAAAATCAACACTGAAGAAGTCTAGTAAGACAAGAACTATTGTGCAAGAAGGGAAAAAAGATACATCTACAGAATGGGCCTCCAACAAATTCAACTATTTGAAGGTGTTGCAGTTAAGATGTATGGAATCGAGCTCGTTACCCAATGATTGCTTTGACACAATAAAGAAGCACTTGAGATATCTCAATCTAAGATATTGTCCTATTTTGGAAAAGCTCCCTGATTCCATTTGCAAGCTACAAAATTTGCAGAGTCTGAACCTTGGCAATTATAATAAGATTCATACGCTTCCCAAAAACATGAAAAACCTCATTAGCCTTCAATATTTGTTTTTGAGAGTCAAAGCTACAAGTTTGTCCTCAATGAACATAGAGTGCTTCCAACAACTCAAATTCTTATATCTTTACAATTGTTCAGAGTTAGTGTCCATACCAAGTGCTGTTGGTCGCTTGACTACTTTAAACAAGTTGTTGATTTATTGGTGTCATAATTTGGTTAGTTTTGAAGATGAAGAGGAAGAAGGAAAGGAACATGTGGCACTCCATAATTTAAACCTTCAATTATTCGATATCATTGGAGCAGAAAAGTTGGAAGCTTTACCTAATTGGTTTGAAAGAGCTACTAAATTGCGATATTTGAGAATACGGAGAACAAGTTTAAAATCATTGCCTACAAGATTGCCAATGGCCTCTCTTGAAGAACTTCATATCAATGATTGTCCAGAATTGTCATCTCTTTCTAACAACATGGATCAAAGTCAAAGTCTGCAGTATTTGAATATATCTGATTGTCCTACACTAACCCAAAGGTACAATAAGAGAACAGGTCCGGATTGGAAAAAAATTGCTCATATCCCATTTTGTGAGGTTAGTTCAAATCTATATATTATATTTCAAAAATGATTCATGAGAACTTTTTTGTTATACACATCCTTCATTGAACATATATATAGAGAACCACATCCCCTAGCATAAGTGGTGAGTGACTTGGGTTGCTTAAGTGTCTAGTCCCAAATTCAGACTTTGTGGACGACATGTATGCAGAAGGGGATGTTGCCACGTCCAACCCTCCGAAAGGGGCATTTGATATGGCGTAAGGGATTAGTTTGGGTCTGCCAAACCTAAAATACCCTCTTACCAAAGAAGTGTATATATTGGTAGAGTGAACTAATAAAAATGGAATAAAAAAGGTAGATTGAACTAACTAATTTGTCGTCATGGTATGGATGGATATATATACTTCCAAATTTTGAAAATACAATATAATAAGTTACAAATTTATACTCGCAATTTTGAGTCACACCCTAAACATGATTAGTTTCATGATAAGCACTAGTCTACCGACTTTGAATTATTTCAGATTGATGGGCGTGACCAACGTGATGAATTCAGATTAAGATGAAGACGAAGATTAAGATGGGACCAAAAGAATGATGTTGAGGAAAGATTGATTAAAGATATGAACGAAAGAAAGGAGAGTAATAGCTTAATCTTTGTGAAGTGTCTTTGCTTCCTAATGCTTTGATTTGGCCACTCAGGTCATCATGTTTTTAGCTATAACTTCATATATGCTTTGTTAATTTGTGTGCTTTGATTGCTTTTGTATGTGCCATTTTCTTTCTTTTACAACTGAACAAAAATAAAAGCCATGTATCTACAATACAAGCCTACCTTGAGCTTGAAGTTTGAATATGTTAAGCTTTAATTATTATTCTAGATTTCTCGATAGGTTTATTCAACTTTAATGGAGTACTAATTTTGTTCATTCACTGTCTCCCTTAACGGAAAAATTAAAATAGAGTAAATAATTAAAAATATCCCTAATTATTTAAAATATGATAAAAGTGTCTAATTTAAAGATATTTTCATCACATTTGATATGTAATAAAAATTGTACTTTTGACATTTTTCAATAATTAAGGAGTTTTTTAGGATTATTTTTTCTAGTTTTTGAGATAATTAAAATAGGAGATTTAAAAAAAAAATCATAGACCTTCTAAAAGTTACAACTTTAAAATATGAATTATTTTTAAACTTTTACAATAACTAAATATTTTATAATAATATAATTAAGTACTTTTTGAATAAAATAAATTACCATGGCACACAAGGATATTAAAGTTGAACCATGACCCACTTGAAGATCAATATGTACCAATTGTGCTATCATTCTTCTACACACTTGGAGATCAATATTGCTTCCTTACTTAACATTGTTGCATTCTTCTCATGTTTCTGTTGTTGCCAACCGTCGCCGCTTACTTGTTTGCAATCGTCGGTTGTCGCACAAAGTGCCGTTATGAAATGAAAATAAAATGAAAAACTCAGCTATCACAAAATCATATTTTTAATTTTGTCTCAATAACAATGAACAACGAATAACGAATGTATAATTTTAATTTAATTTAATATATAACTCTAATTCATGAAAGTAAATTAAATAATAAAAATAAAAATAATAAATTAAAGAAGCTGGACCAGAAAGCAATATGCATGACTAGCAAGGGCCAAGGAGCGAGAACAAATAATTTTTTTAAAGTTTTTTTTGTGACTATTGTTATTTCAATTTAGTTTAACAAATTAATTTTATTTTATCATAATAAATAGGATAAAGTACACGTATTGTTTCTAATGTTTTCAAAATATTTCAAAAATATTTTTAATATTTTATTTAAAAATATTATTTACACATCAAAATTAATCGCAATATATTTAATATATATATATATTTACAATGATAACTGATTTTGATGTTAATTTGTTTGAATTTTATCTTTTGACCTTTTAAATAAGTTTCAATTACAGCTTGAGAATTAACACTAGCTTTGAGAATCAATTGAAACTTATTTAAAATATTACAAACAAATTTAAAAGAAACTAAACGTTAGAATATTTTTTTAAGAAATTTGGAACAAAAAAGAAAAAAAAAGGTAAAACTGAAAAGAAGCAAAGCAAGCTTAGTGATGAACATGAAAAGGAAAAATACATTACAAGGTGAGGGGTGAGCAACAGAAAGGGGAGCAGAGACCGTAAACAAAAGCGACGACATAACGACGTTTTGTGTGACTACCGACAAATGCAAACGAGTAACTAAGTAAGCGACCATAGTTGGCAACATCAGTCACGTGAGAGGAAGAAAGTGTTGCTAAGTAAGGAAGCGACATTGATCTACAAGTGTGCAGAAGAAGGATAGCACGACTGCTACATATTGATGTTCAAGTGGATTATGGTTCAATTTTAATATCCTTGTTTTGTTGTCATGATAATTTATTTTATTCAAAATCTACTTAATTATATTAATATAAAATATTTTATTATTATAAAAGTTTATAAATAATTCTATTTTAAAGTTGTAACTTTTAGAGTGCCTATGATCTTTTTTTTAAAAAATTCCTATTTTAATTATCTCAAAAACTAGAAAAAATAATTCTAAAATACTCCTTAATTATTGAAAAATATCAAAAGTACAATTTGTATGACATATCTTTAAACTGGACACTTTATCACATTTTAAATCATTAGGGATATTTTTAATTATTTACTTTATTTTAACTTTTCTTAATTAATTCCGGTGAAAATACAACTAATAAAAAAATAAATAGGGAAGTTTGTTACAGAGTGAGTGAGATATATATTGAGTAGTGCATGAAAGAGTGAGGTAGCGAATTGATTGGTTTGTTATTTTGGCGAAGAAAGGGAAATTTGCGTACCTACCTTGTATTCCTCTTGCTAATTCTTCAATCAATTCCAATTTTCAATTTTCCTTTGCTGCTCATTGATTTTTCATTGTTATTCTTCAGAATTGTTGAATTACGTACATGGCACATGGTGGAAACAAAATGCATCCTGGAATAACTTGTGCAATAATTTCTGACTTAAATCACTGTAATTGTAAGTATAAAACCTCACAGTAATTTGTCCATAATTACTCAAACTCATATAACAACATTATTATTTTTCTTTCACTCTAAACTCACCAAAGAACTCATTAACAAAAAAAATTTAAATACTAATATGAAGCATATTATTCAAGAGGAGAGATAGTTTATTACATAACCTTCAAGCCTTTATACAGACACAAATCTTAGTAACTAAAAAACAAAAGAGACAATGGATTATAAGTTGCATTGTAATGACGGTGATAATTAATAACCATTTGTTTCTCCATTGTTCTTGAGTAAGCCACTTTAATTCCAGCAACTTGACATTCACAATATCTTTTAACATCTTGAATCTTCTAATATATGACGGCAAGTGTAATTTAAATTTGGGTTTGATTTGAAGTGGGCTAGACGCACACACTTTTTAGCAAGTGCACTAGTCGTCCAAGTAATAAAGTGTTTGAGTAGAGTATCGTTCCTACGAGGAATTGTTAATTACTGAAATTAACTAAATTTAACTTCTATTTGGAAATTAAAAACTTTAGAATGAAGATGAAATTAACTCAAGATACAAGAATCAGAAATTAAGAATTTAAATGAGATGAATAAACACTAGGACAATTGATTTCACCTTATTATGAAATTAAATATTTATAATTATGTCATTCAATTTCTTTGTTATGATATCAAATTGGTTAAGTTTTCTAATTTAATTTCTAGCCTTTTTCAAGGTCAAGAAATTCTCTTAAACTCATATAGATGTACTAATCTCTTAGTTACAACTTATGTGAGAAAAAGATTATATTTTGTGAAATTTATATGACAACCACATAAATCACGTTTGTCTATCTCTAGTTTTCGTTCAATTTATGGTGTTTATAATTAGAAGCATCATTTACAACTTCTTTCTCAAGTGCATTG
>JASCZI010092353.1:1746-12357 GCA_036250425.1 Stylosanthes scabra
AATTTTGTTGTAATTTTTTGTAGGGAAAAGTGAGAGGCCATAGAGTTTTGGTTCATAGTTAACAATTTTATCAACTAAAATGACTTATCCATATAATTAGATTTACAGGGACTCGATAGAGGTTAATTTAAACCGAGAAAACAAAGAAAAAATTACAAGATGATGGTTTAGACCTATATACATTATATACAGAGCATTGGAACATAGTCTAAACATTAGAATAATAAAATACTATACATAGATTTGCATAATCTCTTTTATCTTAGTATGTAGAACTTAAGACTATTACTTAGACATGGCTTGAGCAAGATTTTCTGATTCTCTCATTAAGATGTGAAATAGTTAGTAGCAGCCTAAAAGTTAAGTGCATTTCATGCTTCATCATCTCTGAAGCCAAATTTTGTATCCCTGTCATCAATTTCAGATTATATATAGTGTGTAAACTTAACTTGGTGGATGATGCATTAAAACCATTTAAGGATCTAGATTTAACAGAAACTAATAAATATAAAATTTAACCAAAACAGTTAAATTTTACCATTCTTAGCCTATTCTTGAGCACACCTTCAACTCTAGGTGCCACCACCCCTGACAATCTAAAAACATCTTTACCCGTTCAATGTTTGGTATCATCATACTCTATGAATTTTCGTTTTCCATGTGACTTCAAATCTTTCTGAAAACGAGATATGAACAAAAACACAGAGTAAGTAAAAGAGGAGAATGATAAAAGACTAAAGGCAATAGGTATGAATGTGATTTCAGATTTCTAATAGCAACAATAAAAGTTGATAATTTTCAGCTAAACTATGCAGTCAGCAGCACTCAATTGAAATGCAAAAGAGGAGCAGCACTCCATCGAATGAAGTGTAGGAGTTAAATAAAAAGCAAATATTAATCAGGTCCTTGAACTGCAATTTTTGTTTCAAAAGCTCCATCAAATTCAGCCTGCATCATAATATGGACAGAACTAAATCTTATTTTTGAAATAATATTTGTGGATACTTAGACAATTAAAACTTACTAAATGATTTTCTCCTCCATCATGAACATTCATATTTTCTCCTGCATATATGAGATAAACTGCTGTCTTCTTCACAGTGAAACCTAACCCAGAAGCAACCACAATCTGCACTTTGTCACCAGCTTCAAGGTTCGATATTACTTTCTGCCATTCCTCATCACTAAGTGAAACCAGTGTATCTCCATCATAGAGAAAAGGGGTGGTCTTTGTGTGATTTATGATACACAGGTTTTTGATGATAGGGCCTTGTTCTGATGGTGCAATGTTTGAGGAAGAAGAATAGACAATACACAACATCACTGACTTTAACTTACGCCCATTCACGTTAGGGACGTCAAAAATTAGAAAAGGACCTTCACCACTGAATGTTAACCAATCAGGATTGTTGTTGCCAGGAAGCAAGGAATCTCCAGGTACTGTGGCATTAAATTTCTGTATGATCAAAGCATACTTGAGTATTGGAATTTGAAGTATTGGGGGTAAATAGTTTATTCCATGACTTAGTTTGAATGAAGTGAACCTAATTTTTAACGAGTAAAATACAACAGAGGCTAACTGAAAGTAAATTCAACACAGTTGTTCAATAATAATTTACACATGTATAGATAATTTTGTCAAATAATCATAATACTTTGGGGAACTACAAAGTACTTTAATTCTTTAGATATCCATTTTATCAGCTGTTAAAATCTTTTCTTTTAGGTACCTATGTTGACAGTATTTGAAAGAGATTTTCTATTATTACAAGATGAAATAAAGTTATATCAATATATTACTTTTATTTTGTAAAAAATTGAATGAAATAAAATAATTTAATATATGACTGAGTTTTAGAATGGATGGCATATATTAACATTTTCTAACAATAATTTGAAATGCCTTTCAAAATATTTTTAAGAAGACAGAGATGTTAAACTATTTTGATGATAATATAGCATTTTAGCATATTTCGGTCTCAAAAATGCAAAAACAAAGACGAAATTGGTACAACAAAGATAGAGACAGACCTGCAAAATATTCTCTCTAAGTACCTCTGTAACTGAACAATTCGTTCCCATTTGAATTAAAAATGAATTCAAGAATTTTTCTGATTCAACAATGTCACCTTCGTTGCAAAACCCAGCTAATGATGAGGTACTTCCTCTTGAGACATTTGATGCACTTGATGTTACTATCATTTCATTGCAGTTTGTGACATTAAGAGTATCAGAAGCTACATCTCCTGTTATTTGAAGTTGTGAGCCACATTCCAGTCTAACATTCTGGACCTGTGGAAGCCCTCTGATTATGGATGATAGGACTTGAGAATTTCTATTGGGAACTATTAAGGAAACAAGATTTGACGAGTCCAAAAATGTTTCAACTTGGGGTGAGAAATTATTTGTTGGAGAGGACCATGACCAAATGATTGAAGGAAACACATTGCGTGATAATCCTTCAAAGTCGCACAAAGAAACATACACAATGCTCTTTAATCTTAGTAGTGCATGAGGCACTTGTGTTATCGCAGTTTTATCAACCATCAACGTTGTCAATGATTCCATCTGTTCTAAGTCCTCTTCTAACTTATCAATCAATGAGCATCCTGAAAGAATAAGAGTTTTGAGAGACTTCAACTTGTAAATGCTTCTTGGAAGTACACGAAGCCTTGAACACCCTTTGAAATTGATTAGAAGAACTTGCTTGAGATGTTCAATGGTATGAGAAACTGAAGTCAACTTTAGGCAATATTTGAGTATTAACTTTTCAAGATTGGGCAAATTTGAAAAGTCAGGAGTTTGTGTCAAGCGTTGAGAATGACTAAGATTGAGAATTTTTAGGTTCTTCATCATCTGCAAGAATTTCAAGAAAAGAATTAAAGAACTAAAAATTATATATGTAAACATGTGATATTTCATTTAAATTGTTTTTAGAAATTTGTTAATTGTTATGCCTAGTTTTGGGGATAAAATAAGAATTCTATTAAGATGAGGGGGAAAAATTACAAAAAGGTGGCAGAATAGGGTTCTCCTATACAAAAGTAAAACACAAAACAAAAATCGATAATAATTAGAAAATATCTAAAAAGATCACAAGCTTTACACCAAATAGATGCTAAGAGCTGTTTTTCTCTCTTGTTCTTGGATCCTGAAGTTTTTTTGCTCTGTTTAAGCACAAAAAGTAAATAGAACTGAATTTATACCTGACCATTCTTCCATAGTAGTTTAAGTTTGCTATATTTGAAGTCAATAGCAACTAAATTTCTTTGATCAAAGTTTGCAGTTGTATATTCTGAAGGACATTCATGCCAGCACAACCATCGAAGATCAGTTGAAAGATATTTAAAGTCTCCAACAAGTTGCACATTCGAAAACTGAAGCAATCTGAGTCTCTTCATCTCCTTAAATGCCCTAGTCTTTAACTTAGTTGGATTCAATGTCTTTGGCAAGTTCAAAGCAAGTCCCTTGATAGCTTTTGTTCCCTATAGATTACAGGAACCAAAAAGTAAAACTAAATTAAGTGTAGCTAAAAGAGCATTGAACAATTTATAAAAGTCAAATAACTAACACTCCATACACGTGGACTGATCAAGATTCAGAAGAAAAGAATATAATCAAAGGAAGTTGCATCCCTTGTTCAAAAATATATCTGATAAGGATTAAACAGAAATTTTCACCATATATCATTGTTGCTATATGAATTTAGAAACATACTTGAAATTCTTACCATGTCTTCTGATAGTACATTAAGAACTTCCTCTGGATTCCACAACCTACTCCGTTTTTCAGGTTTCGTTGGCAAACTCTCGCGAATAATTTCTCTTCCCATGTCTCGCAGCAAACCATGCATGCTGAGTTTCCTCTTGGTGTCCACAGTAATAAGGCATCGTTCCATAAGAATATTTATTCCAATTTCAGCAGAATGCCCGCACCCATTCAATATATCAACTACATCATTTTTGTCCATTCCAATAAAGAAAAATGCCACATCAAGAAATATTTCTCTATCCATATCATCACTTAGACCATCAAAACTTATTTTAAGCTTCTTCTGTACATCATTGTTTGGAATAGTTCTGAGCTTCTTCAAAACACTCTTCCATTCATATTCTTTCCTGTTAAACAAATGGGACCCAATCACCTCAAGAGCGAGTGGCAATCTCTCACAATATGATACAACTTCATCAGCAAGTAAAGTAAACTCTTTTTGTGGACGTCGTTCTTTGAATGCGTGCCAGCTAAAAAGTTCCATGGATTCATTGTCATTTAACTCTTTCATACTATACAACTTATCAACTCTAAGACAACGAAGAAGATGCTCATCTCTTGTTGTGATGATTATTGTGCTCCCTGGACAGAACCATTTATGACTTGCGGCTAAAAAATTTAGCTGCTCTAATCTGTCCACATCATCAAGGACAAGAAGTATCTTTTTCTGGCCAAGTCTTCTCTCTAATATTGATTTTCCAGATTCAGTGTTTTCTATCTTTATTTTCGTTGTCTTGTAGATTGCAGAAAGAAGTTGCTGTTGTAAATGAAGAATTCCATTGTCTTGATCCCAAACTTCTCTTATGTTTAAGAGGAAGCACCGACCTTCAAATTCCCGGAAAATTTTATTATAAACTGCTTTAGCAATGGTTGTTTTGCCACTGCCTCCCATGCCCCATATACCTAGTAGTACAGGATTTTCTTGTTGCCAGTCTCTTAATAGTTCAATCACCTCTTCGACACGAGATTCCACTCCTACCGGATGATTAGCAACGAACAATTTCTTCATGTCCAGCATATGAGTAACATGTTCAACAATGTTCTTAATATCTTCACTTTCATTACTGCACGTTAAGCAATAGAGATTAGACACATAAAGAGAAAATTTGCAATTTTCTCAAGTAGTATTACTATAGTTTCTTTGTAATTATAATGTTGCTCAAAATAAACGTATATATGCAAATTAGACAAAATGAAGTTGAACTACATCATATGTGTTAAAATTTCAAATGTTTTTATATGGAAAGGAAGAAAAGAATATGAATTTTAGTATGCATTTCCAAAATTTAAAAATAAAACAAAATGCTTAAAAAAAAATCAAATATTTAAACAATATACATATGAAGATGAAATTAATTTACCTGGATTTTCGGACAACAAAACCTGATAGGCATCCAACTTCGCGGAGAGCTTTCCTCCAACTTTTCTCCTTGCGTTTTATTTTCTCTGATCTTTCCATAAGAATTTCAAAAGTTTCTCCAAACTCGCCAGTTTGATTTCGCACTTCTGAGGGTTCTATATGGTAGAATACTGGCAGTACCTTTTGAGCTCTGTTTTTGCAACATAGCATGATATCTTCCAACTCTTGCAAACACCATCTTGAAGATGCATAATTTGGTGACAAAATAATTACAGAGGTTTTAGACTCTCCAATTGCTTTCAGAAGCGAGATTGAGATATTTTCCCCTCTTGCTAGTCCATTTTCATCCTTGAAAACATAGAAACTAGCATTTTCAAGAGATGCAGTAAGATGTGAGACGAACTTTGAACGAGTTTCTATGCCTCGAAAGCTCAAGAATATATCATATGGCCTTTGCTGAAATAGAAAAGAAAAATCAGTTACTAACACTAATCAATAAAATATGTTTCAAATACACAATTTGATAGTATATTAGGTTTAGAAAGGAAAACTTATTGACCAAGTTATTTAAAACAACGGATAATAAATAACGGTGTGAGTATCAGATTTAAATTTAAGAATTAAGATACTGTCCAGTTTACACGTTCAAAGTAAGCAACGTGAAGTCCAGGTTGCATAAGTTTTTAAATTTGAAAATAAAACACGATGAACTAACTTTCAGACAAGTATTAAAAGTTTTTGTACTAATATTTTGGGGGAATAAATACCCAAATTAAGGAATTTTAAAGTGGACATTTTGGTCCCTAACAAAATTAATTTTAAAGTGGACATTTTGTACTAATATTTTAAGATTATTTTTATGTCTGACCTAATAAAAATAAAACTATTATTTTGTTTCACTTAGTTCTCCAAGAGTTAATAGGAACCAATAGTCAAATATAAATAGAATTGATGTTGTGATGTTGACGTTGTAAAGGGAAGAGTTGATGTTGTGATGTTGGCGTGGATTAAAAAGGGATAAAGTTGGAATTTTAAATGTTACGTGAGAGTATTATTGGAATAAAATGTTATTAAAATTTTAATCCCAGTCTTTAGTACCTCAGTCCCTACTATTTGGAGGTATTGAAAATAATAAAATTTTAGTAATTGAGACTAAAATTTTAATTCTAGTATCTATTTACCAAACAAAATACTCAATTTCAGTCTCTTAAAGTCTTAGTCTCAGCCCTAAAAACAAATGCTACCTAATATAGCAAAATCAAGATGTTGATCAAGAATAGAGTTCATATGCTCAAAAATTCAAATTTGTTTCCATTATCAAATTTCTTTCTTAATGATTTAACATGGATGTTCTTCCAACATGTTCTTCCCATGTACTCTTACAACGTTTAAATAATCTCTTATTTAATTTATTGAAAAAGTCTAGGAAATCAATAGATTTGGTAACTCATACTTGTTCTTTTTTTTCCTCTTTTCCAAGCTCATCATCTACCTAATTAGACTTCTTGACTTCCTAATGACTCCCTAACATTAGTTTCGTATCATTACTCAAATTTATTTTATAATATTGATAAAACTTTAATTTTATCAATGTTAACTTTAATTTTTCAAAAAAACAAATAAATTACTTTTTACAAATATACTCTCCTTATAAAAAATATGACTTCTTTTCTTTACTATGAAATTTTTCACCAAAAAATTCAATAACAATAAAATATTATTTTATTAATGTAGTAATAAATTATATTTACATTAATAAAATATATTTTATATTATTATTGAATTTATTTTGGTAAATGGATGTCTAATTCATAACTATTTTTAATGTATATATAACATAAGTATTTAAAAATAGGGCGGAGGTAAGTGGAATTCAGAATTCAAAAACCAGAACATCTGACAAACCTGAGGATCAATGGATGATTCCTTCATATACATTTCTCTTCCAATGTGTTGCAGCAAACTATGCATGCAAAGCTTGTCCTCCTCAAACCACACAAGACTATGATCTTGAAGCCCTTTAATTGCTTTTGCATCACGACCAGCTTCTTGCAATATCTGACTTACATCATTTCGATCCATTCCAATAAATAGATGGCTCAAATAAGCTAGTTCAAGAAACATTTTCTTCTCTTCAAATCCAACAGAATGAATGTTTTCTTTTAAAATCTGGCACACATCTTGAAGGGGAAACCTTTTGAGCCTATCCAATACATTATCCCATTCTTCTATACTTTTTTCAGATAATGCAGAGCCAACAGCCACAAGAGCCAGTGGCAGTCCATCAGAAAATTCAATTGCATAATTAATAAGCCCAGAAAAACTTCTTTCAGGAGTTGCTTTCTTGAATGCACTCCAACTAAAAAGCTCAACACATTCGTTATAGTCCATTTCTTTCACCCTGTATATGTGATTAACTCCAATTTCATGAAGTTGATCATGTTTAGCCCTTGTAGTGATGATTATTATACTCCCTGGACCAAAGCATTCAAGAGCCACCGGCAAAACCTTTGGTTCTTTTTCACTTCTCACATTGTCAAGTACAAGAAGTACCTTTATGCGACGAAGTCCTTCCCACCACATATCTCTTGTTGAGTCAGAGTTACACGCCTTTCTTTTAACTTTCTGCCAAAGAAAACAGCGAAGCTCCTCTTGTAAAGTTACACGAAAGAATCCATCAAGACCTATCCTTTCCTTGATGTTTGACACAAACTTTTTTACATCAAAATTGTGGCTAATTTGATTGTAGAGGGCTTTGGCAATTGTAGTTTTACCTATCCCCGCCATTCCCCATATCGATATAACAAGAACATCATCTGATCTCTGATTATCATTTATCAGTCGAATCAAATCTTGCACACGCCAGTCTATTCCCACTGGATGCTCTGCAACGAATAAGTCTGTTGAATCTAATAGGGAGGTAACATGTTCAACAATATTTTCTATATCTTTGCTTTTATACCTGAAAAATACAAAACATCTAAGGTTCATACACCATTATCCATGTTATGCATGCACATTAACAGTGTAAGAATTGAGGGTTGAAATCACTTTCCAGGCACTCCACTTTACATCAATAATGTTAAAATTCATCCAGAAAGATATTCCGTTCTTCAAATTTGTCTTTAAAGAATTTTATTAGTTGTATTAGTCCTAAACGATACAATTGTTAGTCAAATCAGTCATTCGATTAATTAGAAGCTGACATATCATGTTGAAGTAGCACGATGATTGGATGATGTGCCATTTTTTTGTGAATCAATCATTTTGTAACACATGTCATCTAATTGGCAAAAACCGATTTGACTAACAATTGTATCTTTCCAAACTTATACTACTAATAAAATCTTTGGGAACTTATTTGAATAACCTAATATTTTTAGGGTCAAATTTGAAGATTAAGTCATGAAAAATATTTGAGAATTCAATTACCAGGGATCCAACAGAAACATGGGTGAAATGGCAGCAGCATCTCGAAGCGCAGCACTATAAGTCAACGCCTTGCTTTCATCTGTTGAGTTTCTTTGAAGAGTATCGAAGAAAACTTTTCCAAAATAACCGCTTAGATTGTATACTTCTGAAGGATCTAAGCAATAGAAGACGGGGACAAGACGTTGACCTTTGCTGCTACGACACTCCATTATTTTCAAGAGCTCTTGCAAACACAGGGTTGATTTAGCATAATCTATTGTGAAAACTATGATACAAACTCTGGACCCTTCGATTGCGTCAGATAAGAAAACGTCATTAGTCTTGGGCTCTGTGTGGTCCAGAAAAGCATATACACCAGAATGATTGAGTGCGTCACAGAGATCTGAAATAAGAGAATGAGGAGGGTCATGGGGTTCGCAACCAATGTCATAGAGATCTAAAATACACGTTTGAGGGATTTGGGGTTGGCAACTAATGTACACATCACACATCATTGCTCTGTAGGGTTTGAATGTGGATTGGGGTTCCTGGTTTTCATAAGACATTGCTGCAGCGACTGGATCGATGAAGTTCAATGCGAGCTTATTACAGCTTCTATGTCAAGTCAAGTCAACTTTATTGATTTCAGACATTAGATATTAAATTCAGCTGCTTAGCAAAATTCAAATATAATAAATAAAGCAAGTTCTAATTTCTATTCTAATCCATGAGCAAGTTCTAATATTATATGCAAGCGGACTAACAGATTGGGACACTAAACGATAGGTTCAATCCATTTAGCTTGCGAGTTAAATTATACGAATCAAAAAACTCGTTAAAATTATGAATAAAAAATTGCATACGTAAATAGTGCAAATTTTGAATTAAACAAGTTAACACGCGGATCCTGACTCATATACTCAGCTCTACTTCTAATTGTCACTATATTTCTAAAGCCAATTACGCAATTGTCATTGTTTTAAAATACATTATTTAATTACACTCTTCTAATATAGTGGCAACCTAATTATATAATGGGAAGGTCTATGATGAAGATATAAAGTGTCTTCTAATAAGAATATTAAATATTGATCGTTGATTTGTGCTATTAAAATTCGATGTGCAATTAAAGAAGAGAGAGAAACTTCTAAATATGATAATATCCTCATTAAAAGACACTTAATTGTCTTCATGGTAGAATTTTCCTTATATAATTAGGTTGGATAATATCATAATATTAAAAAGTATTAAAATAATATACACACAAATAATTTAATATTTTTACACACATTATTAATAATTTTATCAAATCAGATAACATTTTTCATTTTTTCTGACATACACATGTGGAACACATTTTAGATAATTCTGTATATCTGAATAAAATTAATTTATATTTGTTTTGGTAAAATTTTTCGAAAAGTAGCTTATAAAAAGTATTTTTAAAAAAATATTTAAAAGACATAACACATGTGTTTGATAAAATCAAATAAAAAATATCTTTTAATAAGGACAAAAAATCAACAATATTATGTTTGCTTAAGTGACTTTTAAAATTAAAAATTATAATAAATATAAATATAAAAATAAATATAAAAGTGTAATTATAGGTGTAATATTTAAAAGGATAAAAAATTCAATAATAAATGTTATTTTTAAAAAATATTAAAAACATAAAAAATTTTTTAAGAAGAATTAAGTTTACAATCAGACTTAAATTTTAAGCCTCCTAATCATTTTTCTTGTAACATTCACCTTTTACTGTTTGAATAAAAAGTTGGGGTAAATTTTAAATTTTTAAAATTTTTTAATTACTTAAGAAATTATTCCAAATATCTTTTAATTAAATGAGAACTTTTTTTCTAATATAAATTGCCTTTTAATTTATTTAATAGCACTTATGCAAATAAACAATATATAATATAATATTTCAAAAAAATTATAAAATAAATAGGACAAATTAAATTGAACAGATAATAAATTATCAATATTTTTAATATATATATATATATATATATATATATATATATATATATATATATATATATATATATATATATATATATATA
>JASCZI010092354.1:0-11030 GCA_036250425.1 Stylosanthes scabra
TTTCCTTTCCCTCTGTGGACTCTCTGTTCTCTCTCACTCTCTACCTCTTTCTCTCACCTCAAGATGTGACTTCCGGATATTCGACGAAGACGATGACGAAGCCGGAAACAAAACGAGGCACAAGAACCGTCGGCGGCGCAGCTCCGTGAGGGAGCGGCGGTTTCCGGTTCCTCTTTGTTCACTCTCTCTCTCACTCTCACAATGTTATTACTTTTGACTTGATATATCCATTTTATCTTCTACTTTAGACGTAAAATATTTTAAAATTTCAGCTAATTGTATTATCTATCAAGATGTCTATGAAAATGGTTAAGAGATTCAATTTGTTATTAATTTCTATTTCGTTAGCAGTATGCATACATATGTATGGCGTTTTTATCACTTTGAATTGAATATGCCACTATATAGCATATATAGTATGTAGGAAACGTTTCGAGTATAAAAAATTTAGGTGTTGTCATGTTTTTAATCGTTAATATTAATCATATATATATTAATTTAAAATTAATTAAAATTAATAATTAAAAAAAAGTAAAAATACCTAATAGTAAATTTTTAGAGTAATTTTTTAAATCAGTCCTCAAATTTTTAAAAATAAACACTTTATTTAGTTTCAAAAAATTTTAATACACAAATTAGTTCTAGACATTTTTTTCTGTTAAGCAAACTCCCTGGCCCAGAGAAAAACATTTGAGATTGACTTATGTATTAAAAATTTTTAAGAATTAAAGTATTTGCTTTTAAAAATCTTAAGGATTAATTTGAATAATTACTCAAATTTTTATGAATCACTTTAGTTAATTATTCTTATTTTTAAACTTTTGACATTTTTTAAATAAAAATATTTACAATAATATAATTTTATTTCTCACAAAAAATTTTAAGCAAAAAGAAATAAACTGAGAAACATACTTTATTCAGCTAATATCAGTTAATTATTTTAAGTTTTAAATTCTAAAATCTAAATATTGAACCTTAAATTTTAAATTATACATATTAAGCTTTAAATTTTTTTAAAAATAATTTTATAAAAATGTTCAAAAGGATAATATGAAGATGATGGAGGTCCTTCAACACTTGGTCAAATTAAACGTCAATATCCAACATTATATTCTTCTAGATAGAATTGCAATTAATTTTAAGATACGTGTTGAATCATAACTCTCTTATTTGGTCCCATAATTAGAAGACTGGGGTCTTTCAGTTTTATTCTTTCACATCCAGATATATAATTTTTCTTTTTTATACTGATATAAAGGAAAAGGAAAAAGGAAAAGCAAAAAATTATAGACACCAAAATAAGGAATAAAATGCGTTGAAATAGTATTGAAAGAAGAAGGGGGAAAAAGAAGAAGAAATAATCCTATATATAAAGGATTTGTTATTACAATATTAATAGTTGTTTTTAAATAGTTTTACTTAGTGAGATGCGTGTCGTGACTAGTTTATTTTTAACTGTATACACAATAAATAAAATTGGTAAAAAATTTGGGGCCGAGAGTTATGTAAAAATTAATGTAATTTTTATTTATTATATATTTTAAATTATTGTTAAAATAAATAGGTGATTTTAAATATTATAAAAATATAATTATATATATTATTTTATATATAAAATTATAAATATTAAGTTAAATAAAATAATTTTATGTTACTTTTTTTTAGCATGCATTACTCTATATTAGTATATTTGATAGTCTCAACTAATTTGAGTTAGTCAAATAATTAACCCACTTATTATCCAGGGTCTTTGGCTTATTAAATTGGAAAATACCGTAAGAAGTAGGGTACTAAATAAGGAAAATAAAATTAAAAACTCATTATTTCATCCATATATTTAATATCACAATGATGTTAAAAAAAAGTTAATCTAAGAAAACTATTAGACTTTTACTTTATTTAATGTAATAAATGTTTAAAGGCTTATTTAATTGGTAAAAAAATATTTTCATTTTCAGTTTTAGTGCTTTTTAATTACTTTCAAAATTTTGCATGTTAACAGAAAAAAGAAGCACTTAGCTAATTTTCTCTTTCATAAATATTTTAATATGTTCTTATATATGGGGGATAGACATAGAACTTTTGTTTCTCAATTTTCACAATGCAATTTTTTTTTTTGAATTGTTATTTATGAGTAACTTAGTATTGATAGATCAACTCATAAATATCTCTCCCAAAAAAATAGAGATGAAATCTTATATAAATAAATAAATAACAAAAAGAAAATTCTTATCTAGAATTCTAGATCGTTTAAACTTTAAAGTAAGACAAAAACGATTCTGTGTGCTGCCTTTGAGTTTTAGATGTATGTGGTCCTTCTCTGTCATGAGTAAGCCAACACATTTTTTTAAGTGAGATTTATGTATTTAATTTTAAAAACTCATAGAAAATTTTTTTGAGACTGATTATAAGAAATTAACATAACATAAATCGCTGAATGCATGACTAAATGACAAAATGATTTATATGTTTAAGTTTAACAACTACTAGAAGGGGTATCTAGGGAATTATGCATTATTTTCTCGCTTTTGTCCTTAAAATATCTCACTTGGTGATCTTATTTTATGTTAAACTAATCACACTTGTAACAAAATAAAATAAAAAACTAATCACACTGATTTCAGTTTAAATTTTTTCTTCCTTAATTACTCTGTGACGTCAAAATCTACATAAAAATAAGGTGGTAACTCATATATAACTTTTCTATTGTCGCTTCTACGAGCATGTTCAAATTTGACGTTTGCTGCTAAAAAGCGCCATCTGTGTTAGCGCTTCCAAAAAAGAATGTCATAAGCGTATTGCGCGTCTCCAAATCAGCAACTTTAAAAAAAAGTCAACTGCCATTATGATAAAATGAGACATCTGTGTTAATTGTTTAAACAATCTAAGAATAAATTTTCAAAATAAGAAAATTTGAGTAAAATAGCCTTAATTATGCATATCTCTGCCTTTTCCACCAATACGAAATTAAAGATTTCTCTTTTAAGTCCAAACTCCAAATGACTCCAGCTAACACCTTAAGGTGTCAAGTCTCAACTACCAAGTTAGAGAAGTAGAGACTTTGATGAGGAATTAAATGTCCATGCATGTGTTCAACTACCATTCTTCATTTCTTCTCCTTAATTATTTCGATTTTAGTCCCCACCACTCACACCTTTTACTCAATTCTTCATGCTTTCACTATCCCAAATTACAAAATATACATTAAATATTACTACTTAATTAATATTGTATTATAAAATATATTATTTATAGTATTGTATTATTACATACTAAATATTTTACATGAATTATATTACATATACATAAAAAGTTATCATTAAATTAAGTATAAAAATAAATACATATTAAAAATAGACTGAATAACAACACATATATTTATATATAAATATACATATATGATGACTGATTTAATGATTGAATTTTGGCATTTACGCTGCAAGTAGCAATTTTTTTATTTTCCATTTAGACCTTATGCTCCTATATATGTATTTGTATATATACTAATAATAGCACTCAATCATTTCCCATATCTAATTCATTTTTCCCTGGCATACACATATATATACGAGTTCGTATCCGATCCGAAATCAACCTTTATAAACAAATTTAATAAAAAACTAAGCTACTTAGCTTTGAGAGAATTGAGAGTTGCTATTCTGATCAATTCTAATAATGGGTGACGTGGATCGTTCTTCTTCTCATGATGTTTCTCTGGATTCTACAGGTACCCACCGTATATTTATTATTAAGGATAAGAAGAATAATAATGATACTAAGTGTTCTTTTTATTATGCATTTCATTTTAGACTACCAGAGAGTTATTCTTGAATCTTGATATATATGCAGTTCTGTTTCAATGGATACTATTTCTGACTACTAAATAATTCTTAGAGTATGTTTCATTATTGCAATGGGTTTCAATTGAGACTGCTAACTTGTGAAATGAAGTTATTTATTTGGTTTTAATGAGTTATTTTTCTGAATGAATAGTTATAATTATATTTTTCTCTATTAAGATTTGAGAAAGTTATGTAGGATTTATATTTTTTTTTTTTTAGCCTGAATTTTTTTTCCTTTCCTTGTTCAGAGCAAACTAATCAAGCTTCCAATGTTGAATTTTCTGAAGAGGAGGAATTCCTTATTGCCATGGTGTATAATCTTGTAGGGGAGAGGTGAGTTTCATTTTTATTCCTATAACACTTTATTAATATGAAAAATTTGAATATGGAGGTTATACGGTAAAATACATGTTAAGGGTGCTAAGGTTTCTATCCAACATGAATCTTATTCAAATAATTTAAATCCGATTTTCAATTATCACCTTTATATAAATATATTTTCGTTTGATCCCTCGAGTAGTTCATCAAAAGTTTTTTTATCTAATTGATTTGTTCTTCGATTACTTGACGTATTTAGATAGCTTCTAAGTACTTAATTTAAAAGTTATTTTTTTTATTAATATGATAATATACGATTAATTAGAATGAAATCTCATTTTAATTCATGAGATTGGTGGGTTGCATCAGATTAGTCTTTAATTTTTTAATTAAATTAATATGGTCCCTGAGATCTTGATATTCGAAAAATTGTACTATGTTAATCCATGATACTCTTTTCACGGTGTTATGGACATACTAATGAAAAGGGTACTATAAATCAATGTAATGCAATTTTTCCAATATCATTGAATTATATTAGTAGAATTAAAAAGTCAAAGACTAATTTAGTGTAACTCATCAATCTAAAAAACCAAATAGGATTTATTAACTTGATTAATTGCATTTGTAAACCATTTTATGCTATATAATTGTGAAGATTAAAGTCATATAATAATGGAAGATGCTATTTTTTCAGGTGGTCTTTGATTGCTGGAAGAATTCCAGGAAGAACGGCAGAGGAAATAGAAAAGTATTGGACTTCAAGATTCTCATCAACCAGCGAATAATACTGAAAAAGTGCAAAAGAATGAATCATTTAATGGTTGATTTCCACTTATTATTAGGATGCAAGAAAATTTTGGGTGCCTCCGATCCAACTTATTGATACAATGAATATGGTTTTTGTGGCAACAGGGGCATGGCATTTTAAAAGCTCCTATATATGTTCGTTGTAATTTTATTTCTCATGTTGAAATATGCATGTAATGTTTCTTGGTGTTTTAGATGACAACATTATGTATTTTATTGTATTTGTTGCAGGCCACCCAATTGTCTTTCTTTCTTATATATTATTCATTTATCTATTATATTCTATTATTGATAAGACTCTTACTTATTAAATGATAAAAATATAGTGTTTTTTATATTTTATTTTTATACACACTTGAATTACAAACTTAAGTATTCTCTTCATCAATTTTTATTTGTTTAAGATGTAATTATTCATTTTTTAAGCCACCAATGCAACTTTGCCATAAGTCTACCTTGATGGTACTGGAAGACTTAAAAGGTTGTAGGATTAAGTCTTCAAGATATGAAAATAATTTTTTTTTCAACAAAATAATGATACACAAATCAAAAGTCCTCTATATGTTGAGAATCTGATATCAGAAAGTCAGAGTATATATATGTGACAATATTAAATGAGATAAGCATATCCTATATTAGTCAGTATCTTTAGTTACAAATAGAAAATATTAGTAATTATATATATTAGATATAATTTTTATTCCTCAATAACTTTTTAAAGTCAAACATTAAGATGTATGCAATGGTCAATTAAAAGGAAAAAGGGTAAATTTTCTGCACAATGGCATTAGATGCTTATTCCATTTTAGTCAAATTTGAAATCTTCACTTAATGTAAGGGTATGTATAATTTTTCATATATATATATATATATATATATATATATTTGAAACTTTTCCTATAGATTTTAATGTTTTATAGGTATTTACTTGATTTGACATGATCACTTTTTCAAATATTCTTTTTGAATTCCTTAAAACAATTATTCAAAATTGATGTGTAGTGTAATATATATGTAACATGTAACGTGTTACTTTTCATTACAACCTTAGTCAAATGTAGTATTATATATATGTGTTGCTTTTTTCTTTTAGGTTCAACTCTGTTGACCCTTATGCTTTGAGTCTTCATCATTTTTTATTATCTCGCTTTTCATATTTTGATAGATGATTGTTCAGTTATTTTGATGTTACTTGTGTTAATATTTCATGAGACTAAGATCATGCTTAACTTGCTCATATTTATCATATAGTCATTTCCATAATAGAACAGAATTAGCATATATATATCTTGTAGATATAGGATTTTAGAGCTCAGCCAATAGCATTTTCATTCAGAACAGAGTCTCAATAGCATTTTTTTTTTTTAAATTACACTGTTAGTCTTTAATTTTATCAAATTTTATATTAAGTTTCTATTTTTTTCCAGTTAAATTGCTGCGTTTGTACATCATATCAAATTTTATGATGGTAGGAACTTTTTTTTCGATAAATTGAATAAAGTCAATCTTAGGTTCACCGTTCACGCACCTACTCACACGTGCTAGAACCCTTTTCCACCAGCAGGGTTGAACTCTTGTGTGGCTTGATAAGGGAGCTATAACTTTTTGGAGATTTAATTAAATTTTTTTTTTATGGGTTTCATAAAAAATATTTATTCAGCTGAAACTTTTTTTTTCCGAAAACCTTCT
Organism: Stylosanthes scabra; assembly: GCA_036250425.1. Classification (NCBI taxonomy): domain Eukaryota; kingdom Viridiplantae; phylum Streptophyta; class Magnoliopsida; order Fabales; family Fabaceae; genus Stylosanthes; species Stylosanthes scabra. The sequence continues at coordinate 6,660 of JASCZI010092354.1, forward strand.
TGGACTTGATATGATTGGGCTGAATAGCATTTTTTATATATTACATATTTTTAGCCCATTTGTTAGACCTCAATTTGTAAATGCACCCTCTTTAAAACTCAGTTAATAATAAAATATTTCTTTTGGAAACCATCTACAAATAGGGATCTCAAACGGGTAAGTCCGGCTCGCGTAACGTGGCGATCTTGAAATTTCACCTCCGCCTCGTCTAAGGGTGGGTTTGCAGGTTGACGGGTCAAGCCCGCCTAACCTTCCTTTTTTTTAAAAAAAAATAAGGATAGTTAAATTTATTAAGAAACTTTAAAAAATTTTCAATAACTAATTATATTTAATTAAATATTATACAAAATATCTAATTAAACATGATTTTCTTAATATAATTTTATAAACATTTTAATATTTTTTATTAATTAAGTAATTATTTTTTTATTGTTAAAAAAATAGTGAAAAAATAAAGCCCGGTCGCCCCGCCAAAGCCCGTGGACTAAACGAGGCGGGTTTGAATGGCAAAGAATAGTTTTGAAGAAAAGTATGGGTTCCTTTTCTTGGATTCCCCCGTTACATCCTGCAAATTATTATGTAGAGGAAGGCTTTGAGAACTCCCCCTATTCCCCTTAGTTTTGTTCTTGTTTTTTGGGGCTTAGCCCCGTTGGTTCAAAAAAAAAAAAAAAAGGAAAAGAAATGGACTTAATCAATTAGAGGGTGTAATCTTACTAAAGAACCTTAATAACGTTACAAGTTTAGATAATACAAAACAAAAAAAAATTAAAAGGAAATTTTAATAGTGTAACTAAAATCTTAAGGATAGTTTAGACATAAAAAAATGAGAAAAAATCATATTAATTTAATGAGACCAAACAGTTATTAAATAACACAAAAATTCATAATTAATATATATAAAAGTCTGTATTATTATTGACGTGATCAAGCTAGGTAACAAGCTTGGTTGGTAATCAGTATGATCTTTCTACATACAATGTATAAAGACACATTACTTTTTTTAAAAAATATGATGAATGATTTTACGTAATGTACCAATTGTACTAAACAACAATAAGGATGATGAGTTATGAGTTATGACATGTAATATGCATTTGAGAGTCTGCAATAATAATTGACACATTAATGATTGGATATAAAGTTTAAACACACTTTTTTAAATTATACAGAGATAAATAATCCTTTGCCTATTATTTGGAAAATTGCGTATGGTGGACCATTACGAAATGCCTGCAAAAGTTGAATCTGCTCTTGAGAATTTGGATAACAATTAATAAATAATTAAAACCAGTTTTGTGGGAGTAGACCTAGCTTATTAATTAATAATTACTTTATTTATTTACCGGTCTTCTCCAAAGTCCAAACAAATTAAATATTGGCATAATAATAATTCTAGAAATTATCTTGGCTCTCTTGCTCAATACACAGAACTTGTATAGAATATAATAAAATCAACACAGTGTCATTGTATATAATAATGTAATTAAATTTAGATTCCATACTTGTTAATAAATATATATTTTTATACATAGACCTAATAATGTATTACACATTCAATAAAAATAATTATATTTTATATTTATTACGTACTTAAAAAACCACCATCTACTAAAAATATAAATTCGGTTGAATAATAACAATAACTCTATAATATAAAATGAATTTTAAACTCATATTATAAACTTCTTAGGTCTTGATTCATAAAAGAAATTAAAGATGCATCTTAAATTAAAATAAAATAAAGTGTGTTTAATGGAATAATAAGATATATAGAATTGGGCAAAATTTGCATTTTACACACAATAAAAAGAATAAGAATAAGAGAACCAAATTGGATTAATTTATTGGTTATTTTAATAGTCTAATTAAATAAGTATGAGGAATCAAACGATCCATGAATAAATAATAAGAATTTTTAAGTAAAATTCTGATCCATCACAAATTAGTGTTTCGTCCATGGTGCCAAAAGAGTAAGAATGGGATGGCAGGAAATGGCACTCGTGGCCGTATGAAGACAAATATGTTAATTATAGTTTGGTGGAAGTAGTCCTTAAGAATAGGCATATATGTCGCACAGATTATGTGTATTATTGAATAAAATATGTTATCACTTCTTGGGTAAGGATATACCAAATTATTGTTTATCAGATCATCAAATGGCATAAAGGGTCAAAGTTCAAAATTATTCTTGTGAATTTTGAAGCCACATCCTTTCTCGAAATGCTCAAACCCTAATCTATGATGATGTATCATCATTATCATCCTTATTGCCATGCCATCAATTCAGGGCCACCACTTCGTTCACCCTTCATCATCTTTTTTAAATAATTATATGTACGTATTAAGATAGATTAATTATCTGTATATAAAAATATTATAGAAGTCTTAAACGAACCTTAACCTAATTCATAAGATCAGATCTCATCAAACTGAATTGAGTTAAACAAATTCTTATGTTAAGACTCGAATATTAAGATAAAAATTGATGCATTACGTTGATATTTTTTAAATCATATATGTAATTAAGTTAAACTTATTAAGGAAATTAAAAGTCAATATAATTGATTACCTTAAAATAATGTAGCTAGTTAAGTATATATATGTATGTACTCTAACGTACATTATTTGATCATACATACACATGACAGTCCTAATTAGTGTATATATATACTCCATAATTCCCAATATGAATGAATAATTGATCCATTAAACCCTAAAATTATGTTGTGACAAGTTGATATTGAAGAGAGCATGTCTGGTAGTGGATGATATTGAAGATTCACAAGTTGATCCACTTGGTCGGTTGGTCCTGTGTACAATTATATAGTCCCATACTGTTAGTAACCAATTCAAACACTATTAACAAATTCAACATCATGATGATCCAATTGCCATGCTGGCATGCTGCTAAGTTTCATATATATCATGACGTATATAACCGCTGTAATCCTAATCTCATTTATCCTATGCTCTATGGATACATATATATATAGCAGGATAGCTATAGCTATATTCTTATACTTTATTAATATAATTTTATGGCACATGCTATTTAATTTTAAATAATGGTCCACATTCAACTTCTGACAATAACTAAAATTTGGATCTTCGTCTGTTAGTTAGTTAGTTAGATATTAACTCGAAAATTAGAAAAATCTGATTTTAATATATTATTTTATCAAATATTATTAATAACAGTAGTAGTTAGCAGTGGAATTTTTACTCAAATAATATGTGGATTTATATTTTCTTTTCCATACTACTTTGCGGCTAGTGGGATAATAAATTATATAAATTTAAGCATTATTAGTGATGAATTACTCATATAAGTAAATCTATCTATCTCCATATAATGAGACTCGTGTATAATCTTCTACAAAGAGAAGGGGCATTTTAATTACTCTTGGTACTTTTTTTATTTTTTTTTAAAATAAGACTTTTTTCTGAAAAAAATTTTTTTTTATGTTTTTTTAGCGTGTTTGGATAATTTCTAATAGTAAAAATAAAAACACTACTAAAATAAAAAAACATCTTTTTTCAGAAGATATTTTTTACATTTTTTTTCCGAGAAAAAAAAGATGTTTTAACATAATAAATAAACAAAAAAGATCTTTTATATTATTGTATCCAAATACAATTGATAAATAAAAAGATATTATTACATGAGATATCCAAACATAAAATTACTTTTACTTTTGCAAAAGATCTTTTAAAAAAGGATTATTCCAAATTTTTTTTTTTTTTTCAAAAAACTCACCCAAACAAGCCCTAAACTATAAAATTAAGGAGCTCAAGATATATAGCTCATTTACCTTGTGGGTGGCATGTATGCAGAAGGGGATGTAGCCACGTCAAAACTCCCGAAAGAGGCACTCAATAAGGATTAGTCTGGGCCTGTCGGGTCTAAAATACTCTTCTACCAAATATATATATATATATATATATATATATAATGCCCAAACGGAGATTAATGGCTAAACAACAATTTTATTTCATCTTTTCTCATTTAGAAAAATTTATATTAATATAATATATAAATATATCTCATATTAATTTTATTACAAATTTCACATCTCATGAAAATCAGATAAAGTATTTAGACTAATGCAAAAATAAAAAATTAAAATTTTTAGAAAATTTATAAGTTTAAACATTTATGTTAGTCACGTAGCATGGATACTTAAGAGGGGGTGAATTGAGTATCTCAACAATAATGAATAATTTTTGCGGAAACGTAAATATCTAAGAATAATGAACAACACAATTGCTTGTACTAGTATTTTTTCAAGGGACTAAGTCAATTCCTAGCCACTTATAAGGAGCTTGTAGTTTCCAAGAACACTTGATATAGATTTAAAAGACTTGAAATTA
>JASCZI010092361.1:0-12286 GCA_036250425.1 Stylosanthes scabra
CAAATTCGAGACGAGAGAGATTAGACATGGTGATAGATTAATACCTTACTTCGGAGAAACCTGATTATAGCTTTATGCTTCGAAGAAAATTGATCAGAGCCTCGTGTTGATAACGTGTTATAAAATTGAAGTTATAGTCGAAGCTATAGTAGAACTAAAGCTATATAAAAGAGAATATAAGAAAAGGAAGAGAGAGAAAGCTGTAGAGAGCAAGTATTAGAAATTCTTATTAATTTCTGGATATGAAAAACTTATGAAATCATAGCCTTATTTATAGTAAAAGATTTACTATTACATGAAAAAGAATGAACGGCTATGATTCATTTACTATGCAACATAGTAACTTGATTTGGAATGGACGACCATAATTTATTGGGTTACTATGCAGCATAGTGCCGGCATAGTAACCATCTGCCGACACTCAATAATTGTAACAATCCACACACTTCATATATCTCCACACACATACATACCATGTTAATAACTTAAGATAATCTGGATTTATTTTCTAAAACTATTTTTAATTCATTTGCCAAAAATAATTAAATGCCTTAAGATTAATTTTTATTTTAAAATGAATTTTATTTAATTATATTATTATAAACACAAAAATACCTATACTTAATTAAATTATAAAGATAAAATAACATTTTAGGATATATTTTGTTTATTTTTATTTATAAATAAATTTTAATTTTAATTTTAAAAAACAAACATACTCTCTTACCATTAAGATTATTTAATTGTATTATAAATTAAAATTTGAAGTTAAAAAGACTAAAATAATGTTGTCGTTTATTTTAAAATACAAAAATATTTTTTTAGTATTATTCTAATCATGAAATGACCCAATTACCCTTTCCAAATTAAGATTGTTTAAGTTGTATTACAAATTAGTAATTTTAATTTAATTTTTAGAAGACTAAAATACCTTTTAGTAAATTTTAAAACAATAACATATCCTAAACCCTTTTTAGGATTTACATTATTTACTAGAATTAAAAATTAAAATTTCAATATAAAGAAACTAAAGTAGTCTTAATGATGTTAATTTTAAAAGACAAAAAAATTAAATTCGAATTCATAATATTTAACGCAAATTAAACAATCCTAATGCTAAAATGATATTTTTGGATTTTAATAATTATTATGAAAGAGTATTTTATCTTTTAAATAAATATTAAGGTTGTTTTAGTCTATGTATAATCCAAAATTGAATTTTCAAATCAATTAAATATCTTGATCTTTTTGCTTTTAAATTAACAAAAAAAAGATATGCAAGTCTTTATAATAAAAGCAAACAAAATTAATAAGATGGCAGTTAGGCAATATATTTTGGTTAATACGTTAAAAAAATTTTATTTACCTCGATAGCATATTTATTTTGTTTAAAGACAAAAAATTTACGCGAATACAGTTTCATAATTATAAACACTAAATCATATTCGCGACAAAAAATGCTAAATCATATTTATAAACGCTAAATTGTGAACTTTTTATTTCGTAATTGTAAACGCTAAATCACATTTTATGTGGCTCTAGAATTTCAAATATAAATTAAATGTTAGGTGTCATTTTGTATAAAAAAAAAAAAAATTTAAGAAAATTTTTATTTTTGGTCAAAGTTATATGAACTAAAATAGTATTTAACTCTAAAAAAAGTTATACTATTAGGTGCACATCAAAATTAATTATGAGTGTATAATATGTATCAAAAATAAAATACACATTATAAATGAGTTAAAATACATATGTATATATATATATATAAATACATAATATATTATTTTAGTGGCTGATTTTAATGTGAAAATAATATTCTTATTCTTAAAATTATTAATGTCTACCAATAATTAACTATATTTTATTTATTATTTCCAAATTTTAAATGCTTACAACTTAAATTGACATTGACCATGACCATGACCAACATCATGCTTAACCAACGGGTCTGGCTGTGCGGGTTAAACAATGAGACCGGTTTAGAATTATTTGTAGTTACGTGGTCTTTTAGGAGTTTTTTTTTTTTTCTATACAAATCAATTCTAACCAGACGTTAGGAATATTCTACCAGGTGCATGATACATCTTTCTCATCTTAGACAAAGCCTGCGAGCTAATACATGTTTCATCTTCTTAGATTCACCCCCAAGTGGTGTACTTGGTTTTTTGTTTGACGACGTGAGAAGGGAGATAAGCTCCACTGATCTCCTTTAGCCTCCTCCTTGTGTTTTGTTTCTTTGGGCCTGTTAGGCCTCGTTTGCTAACAAAAAAAGAAAAACTCCTCATCCATATTTGACATTTTTCTTAAAAACTATTTCCTCATTAATAACAATATTATTATATTAAAATGTCAGCAGATAATAATTTATATCAACATATCAATGTCATCCTTTACTATGTTTTTCACTGCAGGTAATTTTAATATACAAATTTGATTCAACTCTTTGTAATCAGGAATAACATTTCATAAGTTGTGTCTCTTGGTGTTGTTTGCTATAGTTATTCCACATATATTAGAACAAACATCATGTCAAATATATTTATCTTTATACAAAACTTGCTTCCGCTTAATGTCAAACTATACACTTTTTCACAACTATATTATATGCAAGTTCAGGCTTAAATTAAACATTGAATAATTAATCCTCATGTCACCAAAACAAATCATTGGTTGAAACACGAGGAACATTGCGAAAAAAAGAAACCGCAATTGAACTTCATTTTTCTTTATTAGAGGACTCCCATTGCCCAAAAAAATTAATAAGGAAAAGATATAACTCAAAAATACTTTTTTTTTCGTTCCCACATGTCTCAATTACCATAATATCCAAAAGAGTCATTCCCAACAATTTATGTTGTCTATTTCTGCATCATCAAAGCCCAATAACAATAACCTGAACGCCAACAACATATCGACCCATCTCGCTCCTTATGAGGATTGGCCCACCCCTATCGTTAGTTCATATCCAACCCATCTTCATGTGAGCTCTAATTTATCTGTTTGCCCTCCTCACATTTACTATAGGCCCCGAGTCCACGCGTCATTAGGAGGCGTAGGTATAAAACGCTATTGGTAATCCTTTTTAACATATTTGGTCAACAATCCGCACGTGTGTGTCTGTCACAGGCTGAGGGTGTGGTAGCCTCTGGTAGGCATCTTTGTGGTAGGCACCACAGAATCCACCTAATAAATATTGTTAGCTTGAATATATGAGCGACACTAACTAAAGTTTTGCTTGGTCTGATGGAATCACTAAGAACATAAGTTTTGAAAATATAAAAAGCATATATATAATACCTGTCTTCTGATCTTTCCAGTTCTAAAAATAACTTCAGTTCCACTATTTGCTTTATTGGACACTTCTCTCAATTGTCCAACCTACAAGTGATAAGAGCCCATGTTATCTGGATGCCAAAACTAAGGAGCCCATGTCAGCTGAGTTCTCCTTAATTTAATATGATATTAGGATAATACTAAGAAGAAGAATAATAATAGCAAGTATGACTAAACAGAACAACAAGCCGCATTAACAGAGGGCTCTCAACTAAGTTTAAGCATTTTATCGAGCACCTGGTGTGCTCTATTTTAGACATTAGCAAATAAGCACTTCAATTGAACTCAAACCTCAATATAGCACACATTCAACAAGAACAGAGAAAATTAGTGGTTAACAACAACATACCTCAAACCAAATTCCATTAAATGCTAAACATTATGCAAATTAAAACTGAATTGCATTATGAACTAGCAAAAATATTTGTGACAAAATTCAAATCTAATATTCTTTCTCAACGAAGAATAACAAACAGAAGGTGGCAAGAATCTGAAGTTATAATCCAAAATTATAAAATAAATAAATAAACCATAATACAACAAGCAAGGGAGAGATAGAGAAATGCATTACTGTGGATCTGACGGAGTAAGCAACCAAGTACGTCGGCTCTCGTTCACGCGACGACAGTAAGAAGAACGGAGAAACGGTGGAGATGCGAGGTCGAGGGAAGAGCATTCACCAGCAGGAGATAGACAGCGCCGACGGTGACGGTGGCAGAGGTGATGGTGGCAGAGGCAGAGGCAGAGGCTAGGGTTTTTTTTAAAACTTATTTCTCAGATTTGAGGAAAAGGTTCTCGTGTTTGGAGAGAAGGTTTTAATACTTGGTTAAAACACTTGGAGAGTGAATTAAAATTTAAGGCAACACTTCGTAATAGTAAGCTTTTTAAATATTAAAAAACAACTCTTATAAAGTGTAATATTTAAATATATAAAAAGTTGTCTATTTAATTTACTGAGGCATTACTTCTCATGTGTTTTCAAAATAGTCAAAGGAAACACTTGTGATGTTGGCTAAAAAAGAGTTGCAATAGTCTTATTTTATCTAACAAATAAAAAAGTGATGCTTTGAGCATTTTAAACTAACATTTTTTAACAATTTCCTTGATTATATGTTGCCTTAGGCTCAAAATGTTGTAGTGAACAAGATCCATTGCCACCTTGCTATACACTACTTGTTAAAATAATAATATTAGCTGGGTAATTATACTAACTTAATAACATTAATTAAACAATATATAATACACAATTGTTTCTTTTTGTGTAAACGTATCTATGTATATATAATACTAGTTTCTAAAGTTTTTAAAACTAAATATCTCTAACAACATTTAATTAAATTAAATTTTGTTCATAATATGTAAAATAAGTTTTTTTTGGGCCAACCAACAATTGAAACTTATAGTTTAAATATTAGAAAACAAACTAAAATATTGTTCATAATATTAAAAGGTTAGATAACTAGCTAGTAGTATTGTATATCTTGATTAGTGTGACTTGAGATTAGCTGAATGCAGTTAGTTAGATTTGTAATTAGTTACAACAGATTAAAGAGTAGGTGCTGATAGATTAGTTGTAAAGGTGGTTAGTGAATTTGCTGACTAAGCAAGGTAGTTAGGAGCTACACATCAGCTATTTATACTTGTAATTAACAGTTTGCTAGTTAGTTTTTGCAATTTACAGTCAATTGAGTTTAGAGGTGATTAGAGTGAACATTACACACTCTCTCTCATTCCTCAAGTCTTGAGCAGTTCTTCACTTTCTCCTTCTCAGAACTCATCTCTTTTATCATGGTGTAGTGAGCGTGGAGGGGAAGGAATTGAGGAACTTCACACGAGACTCACAGTGCAAACTCTTCTTCTTCTTCCTTAATCTCCTCTTCTCTCTTCTTTTGTCAATTTTCTTTCTGATCTTCTCATCTTTTCTCTCCTCTTCCCTGAAACTCACACAGTAGAAACTGATGAGATTCTGATTGTTCACATCACAACTAACAAGAAGTTTTCGATCAGCGAGTTATAGGGAAGAAGTTCTGGATCTACATCATACGGGATTCATTGATTGAGTTCTAGGTCAGATTTTTGCATCTGATTTCGCGAGAAAGAAGAAATGGCAGCAGAAGGAAATACTTCGATAGATCTTCAAACCCTAGCAAATTTGGTTAATCAAATCAATCTTGCGAGTAATGCCAGAATACAGGCAAATCCAGCGCTAGATCCAACGAGCCCCTATTATCTGCATCCAGGGGAGAATCCAGGTACATCGATTGTGACAACGGTATTGAGTGGAAGCAATTTCCAAATATGGGAGAGAGCAATGTGGAGAGCTTTTTGGGGCAAAATAAGCTTAAGTTCGTGGATGGTTCGATCCATAAGCCTTTGCCTAAAGATTCAATGTTTGAAGCTTGGGAGCGTTGCAATACGTATGTAATTTCGTGGATTAATCAATCACTGAGTGCAGACATAGCTAGGAGTGTGCTCTGGATAAATTCGACTGAAGAACTATGGAAGGAGCTCAGGTACAGATATGGACATGGAGATGTTTACAGAGTTGCGGAACTCGAAGAAGAACTTTTTGCAGCTAAACAAGGAGAATTATCGGTGACTTTTTATTACACAACGCTGAAGACGATTTGGGAAGAATTAGAGAATCTGTGTCCAATTCCGATTTGTTCAAGATGTGTTGAAACTTGCACATGTGAACTCAGTATAATGAGGGGTTATAAAGAAGAATCTAATGTAGTTGGATTCTTGAGGGGATTGAATGACCAGTTCTCGAATGTGAGATCCCAGATCATTCTCATGAAACCTTTGCCCAAGGTGGAAGTGGTATTTGCATCTTTATTGCAGCAGGAGAGACAACTCAACATGAGTGAATCTCTTGAAGGAAAGACATTGATAGCAAATGTAAAAGTTGAGAATGATAGTGCCAGCACAAAAGGAAGAGGCAGAGGAAAAGGGGGACGAGGAAATAAGGGAGGAAGGGGATCTAAGCAGTGTTCATACTGTGGTAAGAGTGGCAATTTGGCAGACGTGTGCTACAAGAAATACGGATATCCCCCTCATTTCAAGAATAATGGAAATGCTGCTGCGATAAACAATATGGTTGCTGAAGATGATGATGATGAACTTGGCAATCGATCTCAAAGGGGAGATAATGGTGAATCTGATTTCTATTTTCCGGTAGAGCAAAGGAATGCATTGCTTGCTCTTCTGAACCAGTAGGACTCACAACAAAGCATAGCATTAACCAGATTTTTGTCTCCACCACCCTTCCTTCCAACCAAGGTATTTCTTATGTGATGTCTTTATCTGTTTTTAGTCCAGGTTCCTGGGTAGTTGACTCAGGAGCAACAAATCATGTAGGATATTCTAGGAGATATTTCAAGAGTTTACACATAATAAAGCCAGTTATAATAAACTTACCTGATGGAACCAAAACCATAGCCACCACCGCAGGCGCAATAATTTTTTTTGATGAGTTTCAGTTGTCAAATGTTTTCTACATTCCAACTTTTAAATTCAATTTAATTTCTGTTTCAAAGTTGACAGCTGATTCAAAGTGCAAATTAATTTTTTATGATAATGAATGTCTGATTTAGGAAAAGAAAACATCGAGGACAATTGGTGTAGATAAACAAAAGTGTGGACTCTATGCTTTTGACGATCTCACACCTGTTGAAGCTATATCACTTTCCACATCATCACAGCATGCATGCACACAACCTGCATCTGCACTGGCTGTTCCACTTACACAAACACCAATAGCACTTTCTGCATCTGATTTGTGGCATTTTAGGCTAGGACATTTGCCAAATGAGAGAATAAATGTAATCAAGAAAAAGTATAAAGACTTGAAAATTTTTGCTTGTAATATGCCTTGTGATTCATGCCATTATGCTAAGCAAAAGAGATTGCCCTTTGTACCAAGTAATACACAGAGCATTAATAAATGTGATCTTGTTCACATTGATATTTGCAGACCAATAAACACAGTTTCAATTTCTGGTTTTAAGTATTTTTTAATGGTGGTAGAAGATAAGACTAGATTTACATGGATCTATTTTATGAAACAAAAGAGTGAAGCTGTTGATTTGGTGGCCAATTTTCTGAAAATGGTAGAAACACAATTTGATACCACAGTTAAGAAAATTAGGACGGACAATGGGCATGAATTCAAAATAGCTAAATTTTATGCATCCAAAGGCATCATACATCAAACTACTTGTGTTGAGACACCTCAACAAAATGGCATTGTTGAAAGGAAACATCAACATATCTTGACAGTGGCAAAAACATTGATGTTTCATTCCAACATACCTAAAAGATTTTGGAATTTTGCAATAGGACATTTTGTCCATTTGATAAACCAAATTCCAAGTTCTTTATTGTAAAATAATTCTCCCTTTTTTCTATTAAAAGAAAAGATGCCTAAGATAGCATACCTTAATGTTTTTGGTTGTTTAGGTTATGCCTCAACTTTGCAAGCACATAGAACCAAATTGGACAAAAGGGCAATTAAATCTGTTTACTTAGGTGTTAAGGAAGGAGTAAAAGGACACATTTTGTATGATATTGCAAGTAAAACTATATTCATTTCAAGAAATGTACATTTCTATGAAACTGAATTTCCTTTTATGCAACCTTCAGCAGGGACTGAAAATTCAAATTCATGCATTTCATCAAACACAAGTAATCATGCATTTTCATCCAATATAGGTATATTTGATGATCCATTCATGCATTCAAATACTAATACAATGCCACAGCCACTTCATTTACATGATAACACAAACACAACTAATTTGCATACATCTCATACACAAAATCATAACATGCTAGAGGCTCAGGTTACTGATTCACAAAATGCAGCAGAATTGCAGCCTGCACATGTTATTAGAAAATCTGTTAGGGAAAGGAAAATTCCCACTTACTTGCATGATTATCATTACATGACCACAGCTGCAGAAAGCTCAGCAACACCAAGGTCCTCACAAACAAATATTCAATTTTTTGAGAACTATACAACTTTGTTGCATGAACAATCAGCTGCATTTTTTGACAACTCAACTATCATGTTTTTTGACATTGAAACTCATACTCCTCTTTTACCATTGTCGGCATCTTCCATTGAGTCAACCCAAACACAACCTAAACACAAAGAACCTAAGTGCTATGCTGAGGCCATCAGTGATCCATACTGGCAGCAGGCAATCAATGCTGAACTGCATGCTCTAAAGGAAAATAAAACTTGGACACTCACTAATCTTCCTGCTGGGAAAAGACCTGTGGGGTGCAAATGGGTATTCAAATTGAAACTTAATCCAGATGCCTCAATAGAAAGACACAAGGAAAGGTTGGTTGCCCAAGGGTTTACTCAAACTGAAGGTGTTGATTACTTTGAGACTTATAGCCCGATTGTCAAAATGAATACTCTAAGAATACTTCTTGCTATTGCTGCTGTCAAGAATTGGTTTGTGCATTAACTAGATGTCAACACAGCATTTCTTCATGGGGATTTAGATGAAGAAGTGTATACAAAGCCCCCACCAGGCCTATCACTTCCAGAGGCCGGTTTAGTGTGCCGATTGGACAGATCTCTCTATGGCCTTAAGCAAGCCAGTAGACAATGGAACACTAAACTTTGTTCTACTTTGTTGAAGGTAGGCTATCATCAGTCACGAAATGATTATAGCTTATTCACTAAATGTGCTAACTCAAAATTCCCTGCTGTTTTAGTTTATGTTGATGATTTGATAATGGCAGGTGATGACTTGATAGAGATCACTTCTCTAAAGCAACATCTACATGATCTGTTTAAGATCAAGGATATTGGAGAGCTTAAGTTTTTTTTAGGCCTTGAAGTAGCTCGCAGCAAGAGGGGGATCGATGTGTGTCAAAGAAAGTATTGCATTGATCTACTCAAGCACGATGATCTACAGGAAGCTAAAGCAGTTTCTACTCCCATGGATTATAGCATTAAGTTGACCAAGACTTCAGGAAGTTCATTGCCCTCTACTTCAGAGTATAGAAGATTGATTGGAAGACTATTGTACTTGACCAACACTAGACCAGATATTGGTTATGCAGTGGGAAGGTTGAGTCAGTTGTTAGATTGTGCAACTGACAAGCATTTTGAGGCAGCAATCAGAATCCTTAGGTACTTGAAGAATGATCCGGCAGCAGGGTTACATTTTTTTCAGCTCAAACTGACTTGGAGCCGAGTGGATACTATGACAATGATTGGGGTACTTGTAGCGACACTAGAAGATCAATTACCGGATACTATTTTTTCATTGGAACTTCAATTGTATATTGGAAGAGTAAAAAGCAAGGAACGGTAGCTGGTTCATCATGTGAGGCAAAGTACAGGGCACTTGCAATGGCTACTAGGGAAGCATAATGGATCACATATATACTGGAAGACTTGAGGGTCAGATTAGAGAAACCAATAGCAATTTCTTGTGACAGCCAATTTGCACTTCATATAGCAGCAAATCCAATTTTCCATGAGAGGACAAAACATATCGAAATGGATTGTCATGTGGTTCGCGATAAGTGACAAGAACAAGTAATAAAGTTGCTGCCAATTTCAACAGCAGACCAAACAACTGATATTCTTACAAAAGCATTAGCCCCAAACTTGTTTCAAAAATGTTGTGACAAGCTGAGAATGAGAAGTAGTATGAATTCTAGCTTGAGAGAGCTGTGACATGAGATTAGTTGAATACAATTAGTTAGATTTGTAATTAGTTACAACAGATTAAAGAGTAGTTGTTGATAGATTAGTTGTAAAGGTGGTTAGTGAATTTGCCGACTAAGCATGGTAGTTAGGAGCTACACATCAACTATTTATACTTGTAATTAACACTTTGCTAGTTAGTTTTTGCACTTTACAGTCAATTGAGTTTAGAGGTGATTAGAGTGAACATTACACACTCTCCCTGATTCCTCAAGTCTCGAGCAGTCTTCACTTTCTCCTTCTCAGAACTCATCTCTTTTATCAATTAGCAAGGTCCAACTGCATTGAAGTTGAAAGGAGTTGTAGTCTCTCGATAAGATTTTTTATAAACTTAAATCCAAAATATTTAAGGGAAGGTTTTGGTAAAGACATTAAAGTGTCTTCTAATGAGGATATTAAATCTTGATTATTGATTTGTGCTATTAAAATCTGATGTGTAATCAATGTAAATATTATGAGAGAGAGAAATTTCTAAATATAGTAATATCCTCACCAAAAGATGCTTAAATGTCTTCATGGTAGAATTTTTCAATATTTAATTAAAAAGAAAAATCAATATTTACCACCTAACCAATCTCATCATATTGATTTCTTTGTCTTTTCTTTTGGTACACTTATTACTATACAAGATTACAAGCTAATAATAAGAAAGAAAAATTCATTAATCTATGTGTATACATACATTATGCAAATAATACCATTTTCAACCTTAATACATAGAAGAACGCAAAAAATAGTGAAAAAAAAGAAAAAAACAAAACTCAAACATGTTTTTCTTGCATTGAAGACTATTACACATTTGCATGCTCATTTTGTCCCATTCTCTCTCTGAATACACTTAGCCACTTAGGATAGTAGTTGACAGGCACCATATATCAAAAAATTAAATAAATAAATAAACCATGGTTCTGGAAAATATCTACGTACATGTACAAAAATAAGATATTTATATTATATATGCCATGCATGGTAGCTACTAATTAATTAATTATGTGAAGGTGGAGAATCTGATTCACTTGATGATGATCTTCTATTTCTGTGGTGGTGTCTTTCATTCTCTGAATGTGAATGTGAATGTGAATTTGAATGAGGCCTTGGTGACTTGGGAGATTTAGTAAGTGGATGTGGACGCCTATGATAATTCCTATGAGGATGCCCACTTTCTAACAATACTCTTCTCTTCTCCTTATTATTATTAGGAGAAGGAGAAGGAGAAGGAGTTTCCTTTTCCTTTTCAGTAGTAACGGTATAAACAAAAGGCATAATTGGAATATCATCAAAGTCCTGAAGGGGCTCAAGAACCCTAACAACAGCACTCATAGTGGGCCTGTTCCTGGGCCTATGGCTAAGGCATTGGTAGGCCAATGCTGCAGCCTTTCTTGAACCCATCTCTGAGTATTGCCCTTCAAGTTTAGGGTCCATTATCCTTCCAAGTTTTCTTGGGTCATTAAGCATTGGCCTTGCCCATTCCACAAGGTTTTGTTCCCTTGGTACCTTACTTTTGTCCACTGATCTTCTACCTGTTAGAAGCTCTAACAATACCACCCCAAAGCTGTACACGTCACTCATTGCTGTCAAGTGACCTACTCAAAAAAATAAAATAAAATAAAATAAGATAAGATATTATGCAAATTATTGTGTTAGCTATGCTATAATAATAAATAATGATTAATTGTGGGGTATTGGTTTAATGATTATTAAAATTGAGTTAGGTACAAGTTGACAACAATCATGTGTTAGTTAACTATTTATTGAATTTACCTGTCATGACATATTCTGGGGCAGCATAGCCTTGGGTGCCCATAACACGAGTTGAAACGTGGGTATCATCTCCTTCAGGACCATCCTTTGCTAACCCAAAATCAGATAGCTTTGCATTGTAATCCTAATTCAAATCATAATAACTCATTGTTATTATTTAATAATTTGACAAATCAATGAACGTTAGTTATATTATTCTAATAGAAGGAACGGTACGGTGAGAGTGAAATATATATGCTTACAGAGTCTAACAAGATGTTTGAAGCTTTGAAATCTCTGTAGATGACTTGCTTCTCTGCCTCATGGAGAAAGGCTACACCCTTTGCAGCTCCAACAGCAATTTTCATTCTTGTTGACCAGGGCAACGATGCTGAGAATCCTGTAAATTAATTAATTAATAATCCAATATGAACAATATATAATGCATATATATATATATATATATATATATAT
>JASCZI010092378.1:0-11375 GCA_036250425.1 Stylosanthes scabra
GCAAACATATAATCTTGACTACTCCTGCAATGTTGATCTTGCCCCAACATATCACACACATCATTTAACTAACTAAAATAATGTAATCAAGCAATATATATTTTCCCTTATAGAAAATCACCTGACACGGTATTTTAATTTTAATGGAGGATAATGGAGTTTAGAAGTAGAAAACAGTATGAATTAATGAAATTTTATATGCATAGTATTAGTTGGATCTACATTTTCAACTTGATGGTGCTTTTGTGCAGTAATACTAAGTGATTTTGATAAGTCTAAACATTGAAAAATAACTACTTAAGTAATCATGTAGATCTAACAATGATTGATGCCATTTGAAAAGTATGTTTCCTACATCAATTGTAATATATTTGGATTACAAAATGGTATGGAATCTTCTGGAATTACTTCAAAACAAAGTTATTTGTGTCAATATTTAGAGTCATTGAATATGGTCTCCATCTACTCACCAAGTACATGCCCCTTGTTACAATGTTGCACCAAATGAGGGACTATGCTAATTCACATTGTTGAATAATTAAGCAACGAAGGAGCTAACAATTATATCAGAAGCTGACACCTTCTAGCTTGCCAACCACACAAGAAGAATAACACTGTGATACAGCTTAGCAAGATGAATGCCAAAAAGAGGGAAAGAAAAGTGCACAGGGGAAATTATTGCAGTTGTAATACATCGGGAAACACTTCATGGGATTTATTCCATACATCCAATTTCCCACTAAAAGTTCTACACCAAGTGCTGTAAGAGGACATTTAACAACGTTTGCAGATTCTTTCTTCCCGATCTATTACTCCAAGGCAAAGAAAACTTATATAATTGTTGAAGACTTAAGAAATGAAGGAAACTGACTTAGTGATTGGACATTTCAAACAAATATAATATAAAAGAGAGGCTGTTGCTAGGAAATATCACTTGTCAAAGTAAAATATATACAAACCATCCACATGTGATACATAAAGTGAGAAAGTATGGCAACGTCACATACAAGATAGGTAGAATATAATCATGTACCTCTTCTTACTCCAAGTTGATCCAAGAATGGCCCAGATTGTTTAACAAAGTAGGCCAGAAGTTCTGGTACGTCCAATGGTGGCACTTCCTGCAACAGATATACAGACAGGAACCAGTAAGAAAAAGTTAATAATTATAACACAAGCTGAAGTACAACAATGACAGCTTTATCATGAAAACAACTATATGGAGATAGCATTTTATCATGCTTGATTTTCTTAGCCCCAGTTCCCTTTGCATGTCTTTTATTTATTTAATATTCTCACAACAAATCCTAATGGTCTAATGATGTCTCAATTAAAAATAGCACTCCTCACATGAAAATGGCACCCACAGAAAACTTTATGCCCATAAACATAGCGAAACATTTAATTTTTTGACACAGCTAAAAAAAGTCCAAGGAATAACAGGTTTTAAGGGAACATGAGCTATTGTATATTCTATGAGGTATCCTACATTCCTATGTATGCAACGAAAGGTAGAACTTTCCAGTTACAAGATTTTGTAGGATCCTTCCACAAAGTTACACAAAATTTAGCAGGAACATTTATCTGAACGAAAGAAATTAAACGAAAGTAGGCATAAACCTTTGAGTCTTGATGATCCCAGCGCATTGATTTCTGCAACAAAAGGAGGAGGAAAAATTTCTTAGAATCAAAGCAGTCATAAAAAATTGATGTTGAAATGAGCAAAATTCAACTCTGGTCAATTACAAAACCATTCAAACTATCATAAACTGAGGAAGTTGCTTAAATCACACGTATATATGCTTGACATGTTATTCACTTAAAAGGAATAAGTGAAAGAAAAATCACAATATCCACTCCCTCCCAGCCAACATATGGATTGAACTCACATGATGGGTTTGGTAAAGCTTTTCCTTTTTGAAAGTAGATTATGAAAGTTGTGTTTTAAAAGATAGCTTTTTAAAAATTGCAATATGTGTTTGGTAAAATCAAATAAAAATTGTTTTTAATAAGCACAAACAACAACCATTGTGGTTATATTAGACTTTTAAATTTTGATAAATGAAAGCAATCTTTGGAAAGCTCCGCTATTAAAAGTAACCCCATCTATTAAAAGCTGTAAGCATGGCGTCTTTTTTATTTAGCAAACTCTGTCTAACTACCATAATTGGAATGGATTATGACAAGAAATAATCCTCTCTATAAAAGTAAAATTAATCTAACTCTAGATAATTTTCAGTAGAATAGCTGCGTTGATGAATAAACACATAAAGTCAAAGTCATAAAGGAAGGGAGTATACCAAGCTAGACTTGAGTTTCTCGACAAATTCACTGTTCTTGAAGCCATCGAAAATCTCAGAGGAGGAACTACGCTTCTCAAAATCCTTGAACCTGCTCTTCAAAGCTCGAATTGGTTCCCAATCACCCTCACCTTGGGCCTCCCCAACCCACTCGCCCCAGAACTCCTTCAAGCTCAACCTCCGACCCCTCTTGCCCCTCTCAAACCCCACAGTACCATCGCTATCCTCATCTTCCTCCTCCACCTCGGAAACGATGGCGTTTCGAATCGCAGACAGGTCAATCCGAATGGTCGCCCTGGGGCGCCACTTCTCCAGAACCTTCTTGCTGAATTCAGGGGAAGAGTAGGCCCTACGAAACTCCTTGAGCTTCGGCTGCAGCTTCTTGACGAAATCGATCTCGGCCGGCGGGGGAAGGGGACCGGCGGTGCGCATGGCCGGAACGGAGAAAGGAGGGGGCGCGGAGTTGAAGAAGTTCTCGAGCTCCCTGTCAAAGGAGGTGGCTAGATTCTTGAAGGAGTTGGCTCGGTCCCTCATGAGTCTAAGATCCGCGTCGGCCGAGTCACGAACTTCCCTCCAACCCTTGGAAAGGAACGAAAACGCGTTCGAAGGTTGGCGCTGGGTCGCCATGAACCTCAACCTCAACCTCCTCCCAAACCCTAAGCCCTCTACCACTGCTAATTCTTCTTTGAGAGAACGCAGAATATGCTTTGCGAGGACTAAGTCTAAGACGAAGAAGGCGAACACGGAAAATAGAAAGAGAAAGAGAAAGTATTGTTTGGAGTTTGGAGGGTAATTGTGATTACTAATTAGAAAAGAAGAGGGGAGGGGTTTTGAACGGTTGGGATTTTGAGACAGTTGGGAAATTCTCTGGAAGCGTGCTAGTACACTTGTTCTTCCACGTAGGACGCCTACCAGATTTCGTGTGATGACGTGGCGGACCTGGGGTGGACGATGTGCTGATAATAGTGGCTGGGTGAAAGAATAATCAGGAATATTCTACTCCCTTATGCTCAACTCAAACCATAACGACATGCTTGCTTTTCAAGAATCCCAATTCTAATACAACATTAGCTAGAATAGAAAAAGATTAACAATTAACAATTCTTATAATAATTAAATAACTTTATTTTATGTGTAATATGTTTAAATTAAATATAATAATTTTAATTATTTTCTCTCTTAAATTACCTAATTTTAATAACTTCCTGCTGCTCCCGTACCTTCTGCGATTTCATCCATCCAATTGAACCACATTGGATAAACACAGACAAGCTTGGTTTTTAATTGAGTCCTAAACAACCTCATTAATGTGTGATTGTGGGAGCAAAAGAACGGTGAATTCACATTGACTAGTATGAACTTATCACTCCCTATCGTCCAACGAAGGGTAGGCTTCATTCACTTTCTCAGAGGCCAATTTGAGTGATGCTCTCCCACCCAGACCCAATTTTGAATTGTATTTTTGGCCACCCAACATTCTTATGTGAACCCACTACCATTTGTCCCATTGTGTTTCTTATTTTATTCGTTTTTCCTTCTTGCTTCAATCACCCGCCACCACGCGTCTCAACTTAACTTTTTCCTACGTAATGGCTTCCGCAAATCTGGGACCCAGGCCCATATTCTCATACACGTCTCACGTCTCTTTCTCGTACCCTTATTTGGGCCTCTTAACAATTTTTCTATTTTTTGGTTGACAAAGGGACCAAGGCCCAAAAACAACAAGGAGAGACTAAACAGAAACAACAGAAGAGTAACTGAAAGCATGTTCGGGTTCATTTCCTGGATCTCATCTTTCGAATGTGGGCTAGCTACCATGTTGGCTATACTTTTTTTCACCCTCCAAGTTATATTATTGGGCCAATCTCATACTTACTCTGCTTACCAAAAAAAAAAAGAAAACATTGCATACTTTTTCCTTGCTTCTGACATAAATAAAAAGAAAAAACCTTATTTATTTATATATTGAAAATAATTCAAGAAATCTATCAACGAAACTTGATCCGTTTCCTAAAATCAAAAATGTTTTTTTGGTGTCTAAATCTAGTCTAATGTAAGCATATTTAATGCTAGTTATGTACATATTCAACTTGTGAGTTGTCACATATTTGAGCGGAAAGAGTTAATAGAAAATCATTAATAACCTCCTCATTTGAAATGGCGGGAAAAAACACAATTCCCAGTTGGCGGGTTTTTGTATGTCGGGGCCATAGAAAGTGACCTTACTTAGTTACTTCAATTTAATTCAATTTTGATTTTCATGTGAATAACTTGATGACATTGCCCACGAGAGTGAAAGCTAAGTTAAGGGATAATATAACAGTTTATAAGTATCTATAACTTTGTTGTTTCCATCAGAACTTTATTTCCCTTTTCATAAGGCCATATAACTATGAATATATCTCATCATGTATTATTGGATATTGGATTCCATATTTAGTGTAGTTTATGGCATATAATTATTGTGAGCATATATGCATATATAAGACTTATCCCTTAAAATTGTTTCTTCTCTATCATCGTCTTTGTTACTTACATGTGAGAAGTGGTCACTGGCAGTCTGGCACAAAAATCCGAACGTGTTATGTTACGTTATGCCTTCCCCTTTTATTTTATCAACCCATCCTTTTATATATGTTTTATTATCTATATCTATTATTACATGGTTTACTCTGCTTAATGCTTATCCCATCCCATTTCACCCTTTCTGCAGCTATGGAAATAGATTTGTATGTGTGTTGGTTCAAATTCAAAATATCATAATTTAGTCAAAATTAATAACAGAAATGTTAACCCACAATTTTTTCTTAAGTTGTAATCTGTGGTTTATTTCATTTTGGGTGTATTTTGGTGCAATGATAATGGCTAATTACCTAAAGAATAGGTGCGGTGACTTTAGAAGTTAAATACTTAAAAAATCCATTTTACATGTTATTTGACTTTTGACTTTTGACTTTTTGACCGCCGATTGATTAACATCCATTTTTAATAATTTCGTAAAGCCCTCTTTTCAGCAAAATTTATGGATTACAACCCACCAACAATGTACCAAATTTAACATGTTTCACCCTTAAACCAAAAAAATAAAATAAAAAATAAAAAACACACGTTTCACCTAGAAATCTTCCAAAGATCTATAAAGACAAGTTAAGTTGCCAAATTAAATAGTATGCCGCAATTCAATTGGGTGTTTGAGAATAAAATCTATCTCGGTGTTTTTTTTTTTTTTCTTTTTTCTTCTCTCTTGAGATTTAAAATTTAAATATTATTTTTACTTAGAACAATTCTTAAAATGTTTAATATAAAAAGGTCTTTATTATAAGAGATTCATATTTCTAGCTGGCTAATACATTTTGAATAAATTAAAAGTTACTATATATTCTTAAAAGACACTTGTTAGCAGCTAATTCAATAAAACAAATACGAAATTACTTACTCCATCAACCAAGAGTTTATTTTTCTTTCATATATTGGCAGCACAGAGAATTTCACATTTTATATATTAACACAATAATAGATAATTAATAAAAATTCAATCAACAAAAGTTAATAATTTAAATTGAATATTTTATTTCTTTAAGTTTTAAATATTTTATTTTTAAAAAATATAAAATTAGTTGATTATTAGTTGTTTTATGTTTTAGATGTTTTATTACTTTTATTATGGATATTCTATAAACAATGGTTACAGATGTTCTATTTTTGTTGGCTGATTTGTTGGTTATAAAAATATTGGTTACTTATACTTTTCTTATATCTTATTACACCCTTTTTTTTAAAAAGAGTTTCGAACTCGAAACTTCTTACAACAACAAAAAAGATAATATCATATGAGTTACAGCTCATCGACATATTATTACACCGCTTTAATTATTAGTAGGAATATTTACAAGTGTTTCATCGCTAATTTACTAATTAAATGCCAATGGAAGAGTACTAATCATAAAAAAAAATATACAATGATGTTAGATGATCAGAACATTTGGTTATTTTTAACAGCAGTTATTATCAATATTCAAATGTATTAATTAAAATATAATATTTGATTGTTTGACTATAGGAATTGAATTACTTGTTAAATATGCTAGCTAAAATTAATTAAAATGGTTGGCCACCTAATTTTTTAAAAAAATATAATATCTCATTGATTATTAATTAATGAGAGTACGATATATAATACCTCATTTTTTAAATATTAAATTTTCAAATATTAATTTTTCACCAAAATTCTACGTAACATTTAAATATTTATAAATTATAGTTAAACCCTAAACATATTAAATGAAATCCTTATTTTTATTTTAAAAAATTAGTTTCTTTTTTTAATTTTTCACATTGACAGAAGCGACGCATTCACGACAAACGTCTTCCTTATGGTGTCACTTACAGGTACATGATTTTTTTGTAACGTGGTTTTTTTTGAAAATGTTTCCATTACAGAAAACTCCCTTTTCATTATGTTGATTAGTGCCTCCTAATTAGTATAGCCCAAAAAAATTTAGTTGTCACCATGGTTAAAGGATGGCAGTTAGACAAATAATTTTAAAAGTGTGAGATTTTGGAAAAAAAATTTCAAAGAGTGCATTTAACTTAAGTAATCTTAGTTTCTATATTATCCTTAACTTGCACAATTCCATGCATGTTTTTCTTCCCTCTTTCGCACTATCCCTTAATTCGGCAAACTCTGATAACTAATTTGCCTTGAATTTTAATTTCATTTAATGATATATTGTTATATGAATAAATTATTATATATACAAAATAAATTTTGAATTCTAAACATTTGTTTAGTAATACTTGTGAACAGGGGTGGAAAAAAGTCACCGTCTGCTGCGAGAAGCTTGCAGTCCGATCTGTGTTTGGTCTGGCCTGACCTATTAAAAAATAGATCCAAGTTCAGACTATTTAAAAAGTTTAAATTTTTTAAAAGGTCAGGTCTAGGCTTAAGAAATAGTCTTTTGGGCCTGTAAATGTAAATATAAAAGTGTTATTATACTAATAAAAATATAATAATAAAAGTTTGAAGCATGTTTTGTAATCTTTAAGGGTGGGTTTGGTAAAGTTTTTCGGAGAAGGGATGCTTGTGCTTTTCAAAAACACAAGTACCTCGTTTTGTATTTGGTAAATAAAAAGACGACGTGCTTGTGCTTGCAGCTTTTAAAAGATAGGGGTGCTTTTGAAAGTACCTGAAAGGGCGCTTTTCAAATATGGCTTGTGCTTATCAAAATTGAAAAGTTCTATATAACCCTATTTATTAATAAATATCCACATTCATAATTACATTTATATCTGTTATGGTCATTTTAAATTTTAAAGTCATTTTACCAAACATAATTATTGTTGCTTATGCTTATTAAAAGATATTTTTATTTGATTTTATCAAACACACATGTTACGGCTTTTAAAAAACTATCTTTTAAAAGACAACTTTCATCAGCTATTTTCGAAAAGTAAAAGCTTTACCAAACCCACCCTAAGTATCTTCATCCACTAAGCCATTTATTTTTCCTGTTATACATATTCATTTTTATTTTGTTAACATCTTCAATAATTTATTCTGAAAGTTAAATTATGCATTAAATTTAATATTTTATATTAATATAAATTATTTATTTATTAAAAGATCAAGCCGACAGGTTTTAGGCCAGGCTTGACAAGTACTTATTAAAAAGTTTATATCAAGTAATAGACCAGGCTAAGGTCATATACTCTATTACAAGCAATAAAACCCGGTTTATTCCCACCCCTACTTGACTTGTGAAGTAGCTACAGCGTACAGGGCTGCAACTTTCAATGATGACCAATGACTACAAACTAAAAGCGTGGCCCAAAACCCATATATAGATGGTCCCTCATCTTTGTTTGTGCTATGAAGTTCATTACAAAGCCAACTTTGCACCGCCAATAATGTGTCACGAACTCACTCACACCATCCTTTACACTCATCATTGTGATTTTAGCTGTGTGCCTTACCCCACGCACTAAAAATAAAAAAAAAAATACAAGGTTTTTAATTAAGAAAATAAATTATGATTGATGATGGATAGAGTGACCCCGCATTGTTGGTATGTTTGTTGAACATTAATTAGTATTTAGTAATGATGTCTATTAATTATTAGCTAAACATGTACAATGTATAGTAATGATGGATAACATTAATATACGAAATCAAGTAGATATCGCTTTTGGAGTGGTTCATCTTGGATCAATTATTCTGCTGTTGCAAAATTGTTTATTGCCGTGGGAAATATATATAACTTAATTACCCAACAACTTTTCCAATTTTGTGTGTGTTTAAATATGTATTTTGGCCAATACTTTACTTTTTCCTTTTGAATAGTGTTACAAACCAATGCAAGGAAGTTATTAGGAAATTAATAATTAAGTTATCATCCTAAATATATATATGAGTTATCATTCGTAACTCATATATTCAAAATTAAGTTATCATCCAAAATTTATATGAATTATCATCAGTAAATATGTGTTGGCTCTTTATTGGCTATAATGTATCGGCTCCCTAATCTTTTTTTTTTTTCTTTTCTATTCTTTTTCCATAAATATATATTTGTTTCCTATTGTTAAATATTTCAACTTTATTATCCATGATGTCTTGCGACCAAAAAAAGAAAAAAATCCATGATGTCTATTTTTTTTTTTTTTTATGTTCGTTATTAATGAATAAGGTTTGTCTCGATTTGTATGTTGAATAACCAATTAAATGTTTTTTCTGTTGAATTTATACTCCAACGAATGATAAATATTGAGAAAATATTTTAAAAATAAGATATATTAAGTTTACACAAAAAGTTAACTACTCAATCACGCACTGTATATAAAAATATATATTTGATAACTCATAGAATTTTTTTAGTATATTTACTAACTAAATATATTTGATTATTCATTTATTATAATTTTAATCATTTTATTATGATAACTTTGATTATTTTAGTTTTAACAAGGTATTCAATAAAAATTCAGCTAACAATTTAAATTGGATGTTCTATTTTATTAGGATTTGAATGTTCTGTTTTTAAAAAATACAAAGTTGATAGATTGTTAGTTACTTTAGGTTTCGAATATTCTATGACTTTCATTATAGATTGTTAGTTATTTTAGATTTCAGATATTATATGATTTTTATTATGGACGTTCTATGATCAGTGGTTATGGATGCTTTATTTTTCTTGGTTGATTTGTTGGTTATAAAAATATTAGTTACATATATTTTTTCTTTTAGTAATTATATTTGATTGTTTGACAAAATGTTTGAATTAATAAGCATAAATATATACAAATAAATAATTATTGGATTTTAGTATATAATTATGTATATGAAGTAGTATTTTTGTTTTTGAAAAAACGTCAATTTAAGTTATTTATATCATTCAATTTGTGGACATCCTTGTCTTTAGCAGGTTGATAGATACTAAATTTAGCTAAACTTTAACACATAAAAAAATATAGAAAAAAAAATTGACCTAACTAGAGAATTGAATTAGATTCAGATTTGATATAATCTTCTGTCTGATCCACTCTTCCTTTAATCTAAAAGCCTCCATGAACAAGCTAAGACGACATAGTGAAGGAGCAGTAGTATGAACTATATAGCCTCTCAATTTATAGAGGTATTATTAGAGGTTCTCAGAATAAATAAAGAGAACTTAATTATTCTCTTTAATCAATTCATATCGCATATTTTAAAATCACTTTGTAATTCAATTAACATATGAGAGCAAGAAGTTTCAATTTATGTGTTCCAGAGCATTTAATAATTTTTTGAATTTATAATAAGCATTAGAGAGCGTACGGACATGGGTTTTATTATGATCCAGAAATTAAATCTCCCCGTAGCCATGACCATCATGAATTCATGATCCATTGTATTCGTAATTATTATTAATTCATTCTTCTTTGACTCTTACACTATTATTAATTAGTAGTTAACATGTATTAATATTATTATTTACCAGAATATTTTTATTTTTAATTTAATTTCTTCACCGACAGAGAGCGAGGAACGTCGATCTTCAAATAAAGTTAATCAGCTATCTAAGAATTACCAATATATTATTGAAGCAGATTAATTAGTAGTATTAACTAGTCCATTTAATTTTCTGCAGCTGTTACCAGTTAAATTACCACCAACTTTCATTACATATATGATAGTTTTAGGAAATAGTTTGAAGTTGATTTAGTGTGTTAGTTTTTGGTGGTTGAAGAATATAAGATGATAACTTTGATTAGAGAAATAGTTTAGATATAGTTTGAGAAATTTGATAGTTTTATTATTTATGAAGAAGAGAGTACAAAAGGTTTGATGTTTGTGTTTGTAGTTTTAGTTGGTTTTCTAGTTTTTGGTTGATTATAAAATGGGAACCTTGATAGCCTATTTATAGGCTTAACAAGATGAAATTCTAGATAAATATCCAAGATATTTCCTAGGAGTTTTCTAGATAATATGCTAATAATATCTTAGATATTTAGTTTAGATTTTTCTAGATATATCCTAAATATTTCTAGTTATTGATTTATTTATTTAGTTTCTAGATTTTTCTTTTATAATATCTAGATATTTATTTTGATTACACAAATATCTAGATATTTTTACAAATGTGTAGCAATATTAATACTCCTCCTTGATGCACATTTGAGTAACTCCAAGCATATCTCGAAATAGTTCGAATTTTGATCTCGGTAGCGCCTTCGTGAAGATATCTGCTAGTTGCTCCTCCGTGTTGCAGTACTCGATCTTTATCTTTTTCTCTAATATAGCTTCGCGTATGAAGTGATACTTGATAGCTATATGCTTTGTTCTGCTATGATGTACTGGGTTGTTCGCCATAGCTATTGCTGACTTGCTGTCGCATAACATAGTTGTAGGCTCTTCTTATTTTTCGTTGATATCTTCAAATATTTTCCTTAGCCATATTGCTTGACTAGTAGCATTTGCGGCTGCAACATATTCAGCTTCGGCAGATGATTGAGCCACGGTTTCTTGCTTCTTTGATGCCCAAGAGAATACTCCAGATCCCAGTGTAAACGCATATCCAGAAGTACTTTTCATGTCGT
>JASCZI010092381.1:724-12109 GCA_036250425.1 Stylosanthes scabra
TTTTAAGATCGTATTGTTAATCTCAGTGAATCCCCGGCAACGGCGCCAAAAACTTGATGCGGTGTTTCACAGACCCTAGATCTCGGCAAGTATACCGAATCGTATCAAGTAATATACCACAATGAAGTGGAGTATCGATCCCATGAGGATTAAAGGACCAAGCAATAACTACTAATTAATTTGTCTAATCAGATTTGAATCAAAAACAGAATGTGTGTTGAGATTAAGAATTTTCGAAAACTAGTAAGAAAGAGATCAGAAAAGTTACTTGAGTGTAAACAATAATGAGAGAGCTGTTAAGAGATTTGGAGATGTTTTTCCCTTGAGAGCCAATGTATACATTCGAATACTAATTCTAGGATTTCAATTATCAAGAA
Organism: Stylosanthes scabra; assembly: GCA_036250425.1. Lineage (NCBI taxonomy): Eukaryota > Viridiplantae > Streptophyta > Magnoliopsida > Fabales > Fabaceae > Stylosanthes > Stylosanthes scabra. The sequence goes on from JASCZI010092381.1 coordinate 1,102, forward strand.
CAACGAATCTAGTTTAACTAAGCCCTAATCTCTTAGTAACTTAGTTTCTATTCACCTAATTAAAAGCTAATCTCTTAATCAATTAATCACATAAATAGATGAAGACCTAAATCTGATTCTAATTCTTATGAGTCTCAAAAGTGATCCTAGATTGGATTAAATGTCACTCTATCCCAACTAGTTCTAATCCAATTTTAACCCACAGAATTATAAGTTGCATAACAATTAGCTTGACTATCTCTAGCTAGACCTAATTGGTTATGTGATTCAATTTCCAGCTAGCATAAACTAATAGATCTCTCAATCTTATTAATCTAGCCCTAGACAAGTTAAGAACACCTCTCAGTGATTCTAAACTATTAAGAGGAAGGATGGGAATTCGAATCATGCATAAGACATAACTAAAAATACCTCAATGAATTAATAAACGAATGTTTATAGTGACTACCTCATTATTGGGTGAATAGAGCTCCTCACCCTTAACAATGGAGTAGTTTAGCAATTCATAATAGAAACTAGATCTAATAATAATAAACGGCTGTGCTAAGATACTGAGGTCTTGAGGTGCTAACCCTAGTGGTTAGTTTTCTCCTTATATAAATAGCTAAATTCCTAAAAATCAGCTATAAATCAAATCTAATCAAATCTTATCTTATCTAAATCTTATCTTCTATCTTAACAAATGTATCAATCTTCTCTCAATCTTCAATTAGTCTTCTCTTGATTCTTCCAATTATGCCCTTGATTTGTGGATGGAATTGATGCCCAAAAGATCTTGGATTTGAATTAGAATTGGAAAATATGATGGAATTAAGAATGGCCTCCACGTTATACGTGTAGCTCCCACATATAACGTGGAGCCTCTGTGATTTTACGTGGAAGCTTGAATTGCCCACGTTATACGTGGGGGAGCTTACATATAATGTGGGCTCTCTGTGATTTCTCCAAATTCCTCACGTTGTACGTGGCTTCTCCACGTATAACGTGTACTCTCTGCCCATTTCCTCTAATTTCCCACGTTATACGTGGCTTAGTGGCGTATAACGTGGGGCTTCTAGGTTTTTCTTCATCTTCTTTGCTTCAATCTCTCTTCAAATGGTCTTCAATTACCTAAAACTCTTAGTGAATTTCTATAAAACACAAACACAACTCAAAGAACATCAAGTTTGTTTGATTGATCAATTAATAAGCATAATTCACAAAGAATAGCATGATTATGAAGAGAAATTGAGACTAAAAACAACCTAAGATGCATACGCGTCAGCGTCCTCTGTTTGGTTTTAGAAGTGTCGTTATCCCTCACTAGATATGTATAGGGTCCTTAGAGGGATAGGTTATGTACTTGTAGTATCAAATGATGATTATTATTATGTAATATCGTTATTTATATAAATATATGTTTGGTTTGCTGGTTGTTGAACTGAAACAGGTAAATAGCAAGGATTGGTAATGTTCTAAATACAGAGGAGACTATGTCAAATTTTCGGTAGGAACGTCATGGTTCTAATAGAGGCTCAATAGTAAACAATTATAGTATTAAATTGAAGGTTTTAAAAAGGTCTGTAACTCTTGATTATTGGCATGGTCGCGAGGTGCTAATTCCTAGGGTGTTATATTTGGTATTAGAGCAGTTCATCCTGATTAGAGCCTCGGGAATGGACTGCCTATGCTTCGTTGCATAACTCTAAGTGTCCATCATGCATTAGGTCTTGTCATGGTAACAAGAATTAGAGCTTTATGCGCATGACTGTCTATTGATTTAACTTTGTTAGGCTACAGTTGCATGATTCCTGGTACTAAGTTTGGCCAACTTACTACAGATGGGCATGTAAATGTAGTACTAATAGGTTATCATGGATGAATTAGAAGTAACAGGTAACACGAATTAAGTAGTTTAGAGGGTGTCAGAGTACTAGATGTCCGGGGTTTTGGGAAAACGTTAGTATTAGTTACTTAGCATTGATCGATTATGCTTTTGCTCTTCGTTAGTAACATGCTATTTTTCCCCTCATATTGCCTTAATGCTCCTTATCTGCGCATTTTCTTCCTGACAAAGTAGGTTAAATCAGTATTTAACTGTATCCTTTTGTTTTGATGCCCTGTTTATTGCATGGATCTACTTGAATTTCCCTTTCTGCTATACACTCTTTTATTGCCTAAACCTTCTTCTAAATTACTTTGAGCTTATTTGTTGCATCAGAATGCTAATTAAAACCATTCAAACCTTCTTTTGGAATGCGTTGTCTTCTTTCATTAGCCTTGTATTCCTTGAAAACCTGTAAGTTTATTTTAATTTACTGCGCCGATAATTGTTCTATGAAGATTTCTCCGCCGACTCGAATGATCCCTATTTGTGAGCCTCGAATCCTAGCCTATTCGGAACTTGCTTTTTCCAAACGTCACATTCACTCTTATCATTTTAATCGAAATTTTTCCGGGTTTGGATTTTCTTTATTGGAATAGGATTCATTTCATTAGATTATATTCGGTATTTCCATGCATGTTCTACTCATAACGTACTTACATACCTCTCATAAGTTCTTATTGTTAAGGGTTCTAGAGAACACATTATCCCGCGTAAATGATGCTCCTTCCTTAAACTATTTTGCCATAATATGTCATATCTTGTATTCTTTTTGGTAAGTTCTTATCTCCGGCCTCTTAAGGAAAATTTTAGTTTGAATTTATACTCACTCGATTTTCTGTTCAACCGATATCCCTCGAAATTTCTGAGCTTTACTTTGATATTAATGCGTGTTCTCAAACTTGACCTTTGAAGTTTCTTTGCGTAACTTAAACTGTTTTGTTCATGACATGTCACACACTCTTTTGTTGATTTAAGAAAAATATTGTATTTTAGGCTTTTCCTCTAAAGTGAAACTTGATTCCTTACTTAGTATGCTACTCTATCATGTAAATTTCTTATTTGGGAATAAACCTCCAACTGCTTCAAATACTCCTTTGCAATTTACTTTACCCTTAGTTGAGTTGATTCCTATCTTGGAAATTTATTATGGAACTACTCAAGTTTTGCTTTAATTGAAAAGTTTGATTTCCCTAGAAAATTCATACCAAGTTTTATGAGATTGGTTTATTTAAATGTAAATAGATACTCTTACCAAAATGGGTTAAAAACAAATTGGTGTTATGTACTATTTCTACGGGTTTTGACTGTACACCTCTATTTGATTAGAATCCCACTTTTATTGAAAAGGAAGTGAAGGTAACTTAATAATGAAATTTTCACAAATTCATAATGAGGATTTTAAACTTGAACCAAGAGAGAGATAAGATAGCCAGAGAAATTATTTTGAAAAATTTAAGTACTCACTCGAACTTACGAATGTAAAATGACAAATGTATACAGATATATCTTTTCTTAGGAAGAATTATTATCTTAACCGCTTTGGTCTTACTGCTATGTTTCATCATCCTCAAATGATTGTTTCACAAATTTTCTTTCGTGAACGTAAAACGATTCTTCTTCAGTTTTGAATCCTTTGTTATTGCACGCTTAACCGGTTTTGCTCTCAAGTATCTTTCGGATTTTTATGAACATAATCCTCACCTTCGAGCGCTCCTTATTTCTTGGGGTCGATACTTTTGAATTCAAATCTAGATTTATCTTCTCATAACTAATCATCAACTCTTTTGTTCTTGTTTGAAGTCCATTGATTGACTTCCTTTCCATGTATGTTGCCCTAGTTCTCTTCTGAAACTTTGCTTCACATTCGTTAGATATCACTCGCTTATCTTTTTGGACGCGATGTTTCTTTGACACGCTTGAATAAATCATCGTCGCAGAGGACCGCATATCTTTCAATAGCCATTTTTGTATTTTGCTCGTGCTTTTCCTTTTGGAATAAGAATTTATTCTCTGATGACTACTTTTTGCTTTGTATCAAGATTCTTGCCCTCAGGTTGATTCATCTTAATTCGTATGTATCATACCTCTTTAAAATGGTTTGTACTTGTTTTGACATAAATGCGCCATGAATTTCCTTTTCATTCCTTTTAAGATTCGTTGTTCCGAATCTCGCGGTAAATAATTTGATTTCCTTCTGTGTTGTTACGATTTAACTTCATCCTTTAATTTTCACCGAGTATCCCAATCTCGAATGTTTTACTCTTCACGGATTCCATATTTACTTTAAATTATTTTGAAGAACCTCTTCGCTATAGTGCACGATACTTACGTATAGCAAGCCACGCGTTAGAACCATAGGAATACTGAGTAATGACGAATCGTAGTAACGAGTGTGCGAGATAATTAGAGCATGAAAGGAACGATGAGTTAGGAGTATGTGCATAATGCAAGAGAGAGGACTTAGCTGATTAAAAGTGAGTGAGGATCAGACAGGAGTTAAGCATCGAGATGAGGTAAGCCCCGGTGGAGAGCAACGAAAATGGTATATCCTTGGAAGGAGCTCAGGAGTTTAACGGATTGAGAGGGAAATAAATACGAAACGGGATAGATTGGGGACCTACTAGTAGGAGGTGAGATGACAGCGATGAATACCGACGATTTGGGTGGTTGAAAGAAAGGAAGAAGTATATGGGAGAGCGACGAAATCTTTAGTCTAGCAAGGGAACGATAGCGAGTGACTTTTTGGTTGTCTTAGCATCGATTTTCGAGGGCGAAAATCTTTCTAAGGAGGGTAGAATGTAACAACCCAATTTCATCAATTGACCCCTAATAGATAGTTTACTAAATTGAATTAGCACCCTACAACTCTACCTAATTACACATTGACCCCAAAACACATCTAACCCTAATTTCCCAAATCTCTCAGCAGCCACTAACACCACACCACACTTGACCAACCCAAAACCCTAGCACACCACTAACACACACACACCCACTGACGGAGAAGGAAATAGAAGAGAAGAAGAAGAAGGACGACGGTGCCTGCGAAGGGAAGGTAGTGTCGTCGCCGCCGTCGCCGAAGAGAGGGAGAGAGAGAACCGAAAAGAGAGAGAGGGCCCGAGTTGTGTGAGTGCTTCGAAGAGGGAGAGGGAGCTCGAGGAAGGAGGAAGCCTCCTCACCGCCATCGTCGAGCTCGAAGGAAGGGAAGCTATGGCCGGGCTCCGTCGCGTGTCCGTCGTCGTCGCGATTCCGCCATTCCCGAAGCCACCACTCCCTTCGGATCTAACTCCGCCATCGTACATTGAAGGGGCCGTCGCGGTGAAGGAGAGAGAGAACGATGGGGTGGAGGTTCCGTCGTCGTTAAGCTCAGTCACCGGCGAGCTTGCTTCGCCGTCGTCCATGGCAGAACCAACGGAGCTACCCTTGCTGCCGTTTCTGCAATCTCCGCTGGAGCTCCATCCTTGTCAAGCCTTTGGCCACCGAAATGGTGCTGCTGTCACCATAACCCACCGCTAGTAAGGTTTTCTCGCCCTTGGTCTCGTCCCTTTGAATTTTTAGATACCGCTGTTAATGGGCTGTGATTGGCAGCCGCTGTCACCGAGTCCCGGCTGCTGCCACTGTTGCATGTGACTTCCCGGGCTGCTTCCCTATTTCCTAGAAGTTTTGGTAAGGGGTTCCTTGTACATACCTCAAATTCCTTTAGTTTACGGTGCGTTATTGTTATTGCGTGGTCGTCGATAACCGTTGCTGCTATGTTCCCAGCCACTACCGCCGCTGATTATGGTTGCTAGAGTTGCTGTCCCGCTTCCATATCCCCTATAAACTGCAGTAAGTCCCTTCTGAAGCCTTGTTATTGTTTTTCTGTTGAGGGTTATTGAATGTGTAAAGGTCTTGATGATATAGGGTCAAGTGATTGTATTCGCGTGTCGAGCGTGGGGCTTACTATTGTTGCTACGAAAGTAAGAAGAGTTGGCGTGGTCGTTGGTGATTGTTGCGAATTAGGAGCTTACTGTGCAATGGAGCTTACGGTAATAGGAGTGTCATTGTGGTTGCGGATTCAGTAATATAAGGTAGGAGTTAACTGTTTTAGAAACTGAATACTTGATAAGTGGGTGTGTTATATGCAAATAAATATATGCTTGCTTGAGTGGTTGCTGCTGTTTGTGTACTTGTATGATTGAATGTGATTTTAGAGTTAAAATGAGATTTTAAAGAATGGTTTTGAAAGCTTGTGAACTGATGCTTGAGTTTTGGATTAAATTGGCAACTGCTATTGGATTTCAAAAGAGGTTTAGTTTATGCTTGGAAATGGCTTTGAGGCCTAGTTGTTATTGTATGGAATTGTTGTGTTGATGATTGAAAATGGTATAAGAAGTGTTGCGATGTAATGATGAGTGAAATAGAAAGCATAAAGGGTAGTGTGGGATATGGGTCCTTGAAATTAAGTGTTTGAAAGAAAGCAGAAGGTAAATTTAGTAAAGTCTCTACTAAACTGGTTTTATGGTTGAAACTGAATTTGGATAAAGGTTTATGAAATGGTTTTTAGAAAGAACTTCAGATTTAAAGAAAAAGGCTCCTTCAGTGAAGGAATCGATTCGTGCCTAGGGAGAATCAATTCCCATGACTCCGAACTTAATGAAAACGTGATTTTGGGACCTCAGAGTCGATTCTCCCATTGCCCGAATCGATTCAGAGTTTCACAGAGAGCAAGGGTCCTGTTTTGACGTTATATGAATCGATTCTAGCTCGGCTAGAGTCGATTCCTCCTTGCTGAATTTTTATAAGGGTAGCTTCTCTGTGTAATGAATCGATTCGTGTGAGGCACGAATCAATTCAGAATTCAACAGAAACCATTTCTAAAGTTTTCAAAGTGGATAGAATCAACTCGAGGACCCCTCGAATCGATTCATATCCCTCCAGAGACGAGACCTCTCTACCAGGACTTCATGGAATCGACTCTCAACCTTCTGGAATCGATTCTGGTCCCAAATACTTCAAGAATTGGTATTTCAAGTTAATAGTTTGGTTTTAAAGCAAAGTTCTATACCCATATTCCCACTACGCCTTAATTGAATACTAACGTTATATATAAAGAGTGAAATGGTTGCCCTTAAGTGGAAGACATCACCGGAGTGATGTATACGTGAGTCGAAGTGACAGCGGGGGCATGTGGGCTGACGTCCCGATTTACGACAATAGCGGGCTATCGGGCGTAGTGCATGACAGGGGGTCTTCGGACTAACGTCCCGGTGTACGGGCGTTATATACGCAATAAGGAGGAAACCCCCAATTATATATATGAGAAAGAAAGAACATAGATTTTCAGGGCAATGAGCGTGTTGTCCTCGGGTAAGTGCGTCCGATAGTGGTTCGGGTCTAGTACTGGACCGGTCGGGTTGGCTAAAATAACCGACCGGTGAGCTCATCTTAGCCATAAGATCAGGCATGCATCATTTGCATTTGATTGCATTGTTTGAGTGTGAATTGTATTGGTGTGCTTAATCGTTATCTGCTGATTGTTGTACTTGCATTGTATGTGTTTGATTTGGTTGAATTGTGTCTGTTTGCTTGAACTGGTTGATGAGTGAGTTATGTGAACTGTTGGAATGGTGGTTGCAAGTCCTTTGTGTCGTATTCTTGGTGTTTTAGAGTTTAAAGAGATTTCTATTGGTTTTCCGAAAATGGTTTTACTTAAGTATATGCTTTCTGAGAGGTATTTATCTATTTGCGTGTTAAACTGCTACTTTGGCAGTATTCCATCAAGGTGAGAACGTGGAGTTTTGTTCTCACCCCCTATATGTTTTAGTGGCAGGTACCCGATGCTTTGTATAAATATATGTTTGGTTTGCTGGTTGTTGAACTGAAACAGGTAAATAGCAAGGATTGGTAATGTTCTAAATACAGAGGAGACTCTGTCAAATTTTCGGTAGGAACGTCATGGTTCTAATAGAGGCTCAATAGTAAACAATTATAGTATTAAATTGAAGGTTTTAAAAAGGTCTATAACTCCTGGTTATTGGCACGGTCGCGAGGTGCTAATTCCTAGGGTGTTATAGGGAATATCCAAAAGAGTACCAATTATGCTATCAACTATGTTCTTTTCTATGTGCATGACATCAAGGTTATGTCTAAACATGTTGTTCTTCCAATATGGTAAATAAAAAAAAAATTGACCGCTTTTTCCAATTTGATACACCATTCTTTGATCTCCTTTGCTTCTTTCCAAAAGAATTATCTACTCATTGCAATATATCAAATATATTTGTGCCATTTAGCAACTTCGGGGGAGACCTAAGTTCAACTTTCCCATTAAAAGATCTTTTGTTTTGCCTCCAAGGATGATTCGTGGGAAAAAACCTTTGGTGATCCATATAAGCTGTCTTGTGGCTATGATGCAAGTAGATAGAGGAGGTTTCATCATGACAACACGAACAAGCCAATTTACCTTTAGTACTCCACCCAGATAACGTAGCATACGCAGGGAAGTCATTAATTGTCCATAAAATACACATTCACATGTTGAATGTTTTGTTTTGTGAAGAATCATATGTTTCTACACCTAGCTCCCACAGTTCTTTTAATTCCTCAATCAGTGGTTGAAGATAAACATCTATGTCATTTCCCGGTGATTGTGGTCCAGGAATGAGCAAAGATAACATAAAATACTCGGGCTTCATGCTCATCCAAGGGGGTAGATTGTAAACCATCAGTATTACTGTCCATGTACTGTGAGTACTGCTCAATGTTCGAAATGGATTGAATCCGTCGCTTGCTAATCCAAGTCTCACATTACGAGGCTTATTTGCAAAATCTTCATGTTGATTGTCAAATACTTTCCATGATTCACCATCGGCAGGATGCCTTAACGAGCCATCTTTAGCACGCTCATTATGATGCCACGACATAGCTTCAACTGTCCTCGTGCACATAAATAGCCTTTGAAGTCTGGGAATCAAAGGGAAATGCCTAAGAGTTTTATCTACAACTTTACGAGGCAGATTAGATGAGGTAGTGTCGTTCTCTTTTACAATAGGATGCTCAATATAACGAGATGTTCCACAGACATGGCAAGATGAGGCATTCTCATGCTCTTTTCGATACAACATGTAATCATTGCGACATGCATCGATATTTTTGTAGTCAAGACTCAAATTCTTCACCATATTCTTGGTTTTATCAAAAGAGGTAGGAATATTCAAATCTGGCATCACTTCTTTCAATAATTCTAAGAGAGAAGTAAACGAAGCATTACTCCAACCGTGCAAGCACTTTAACAGGTAAAGTCGGATGGTAAAGGATAATCTTGTGAACCCTTTACACCCGGGGTATAGTTCTTGGCTTGCCTCTTCCACCAATTTATAAAATTCCTTTGCGCATTCGTTGGGCCCCACATTCTGTCCTTCAACTGCTGCAGTGTCTCCAAATCTATCACGCAGCAACTCGTCAATGTTATCATTTCAGTTAAATTCACCCACTGGATTCTCACTATCAACATCCACACGAAATGATTCCCCATGATTAAACCACCGCCTATAACCTTTAACAAATCCATTGCAAATCAGATGGTCGTACACAACTTCTCTCTTTAACAAAAGAATATTACAACACTTTGCACAAGGACATTGAATTTCATCCCCTTGGGGAACTCCCGCTGATGAAAAAGCAAAGTGTAAAAACCTTTCAACACCGAGTTGATATTCTCTCTCATGACGTGGTGTATCCATCCAATCTTTAGACACATCCATTAAAAACCTAGTTATATTTCAAAGGGGTAGCTAATTAAATTCCTAGCCTTAAGTCATTATTGTTAATCTCAGTAAATTCAAACCTAATTCCCTAATTAATTGCAACGAAATGTTGTCCAAGTCTTCAAACTACTTTGAAGGTAATGGACATATACCAAATCAAAGATATTTGAATTTTAGCAATTCTTAAATATTGCCATGAAGTAAGTGTCATGGCAAAGCACTTAAGTTGTAAGCATATATATAACATCAGTAAGAAATTAGATGCATTCAAATTCTCATTTACCTTCAAACTCCACAGCAATAACAAAGCAACAATGCAGCAGAGGCAAAATAATCCAGGTAACAGCGGCAGCGAATAGGGAACTAACAAAAACCTGAAATAAAATAAACATAGGGACTTAAGTGGAATATAAAAGTACAGTATATTGTTCTTTACTAATTCTTTTTTTTGAAATTAAATTCTTTGGTTAAAGAACTAGAATATTTGTGCTTAAACCCATGAAAGAAAGTTGAGCTTAATCCCATTCATGCAGTAGCCAAAAAAGAAAGAAGCCTATAACACATTGAACACTCAAACCCAAAATTTGACAAGTTAAATTAATTCAAGTAACTTAAGCAGAATTTGACAAGTTAAATTAAATAGAAGTAATGAAATTAATTAACAAAAACCATCAACGGATGAGGTTTAATCAATTTGGCAGCTAATCAAACCCATGTTAAAGTAGTCATATGCTTCTCTGGAAAGGTTCACTTTGGATGATACAATAATATAAGCACCAAAGTCAGAATCCATGTGATAAACTCTAGTTTAACTTTTCTACTAATTAACTATAACATAATTAATAGTCTTAAAAGGAGCAACCAAAGAGCAGGTTAATTATACCACAGAAGCAACAACGCAGCAGCGCAACAGAAGCAAAATAAGATCTCTAAGAGCAGCAGCAAATAACAATCCAGCAGCAGATGATCTGTGCGACACCAACAGCAAAGCCTTGACTTTTCCTGAAAGCATTACAGCAAGGCATATGAAATCATATTGAAAAAAAGAAGAAAAACCATAAGTTTCAATGGTGAAGAAAACAATAAGCTCAGCTTATCTAATTGGGACTAATCTTAAGGCACAAAAACAATCTGCTTCTCACCAGTTTTCTATAATGAAGACACTTTTCCCTTTTGTTGTTGTGTTGCTTCATGATCAGTAATCTCATTGAAATATTCTGGTGTTTCTTGCACTTCTGAATGTAAACTTGCCCAAATATATTGTTGCACTGTGAGTGCAAAATATGTAGATGTGATGCGTATGCATCTTTGGTCGTTTTTAGTCTCAATTTCTCTTCATAATCATGTCATTCTTTGTGAATTATGTTCTATTATGTTCATTTATTGATCAATC
>JASCZI010092391.1:0-10811 GCA_036250425.1 Stylosanthes scabra
CTAGCTTTGTTTCTAACGATTGTACCATTTTCATCAAGTTTGTTTCGGAAGACCCATTTTGTACCAACAATTGTATGATCATTACGCCTTGGCACCAATTCCCAAACGTCATTACGTTTAAATTGGTTAAGCTCCTCTTGCATTGCCATAGTCCAATGTTCATCATCAATTGCGTTTTCAATAGATGAAGGTTCAATTTGAGAAACAAAAGCACTAAATGCAAATAGATTTCTAAGAGAGAATCTAGTTGTTACCCCTTTTGAAATATCACCTATGACATTGTCTAGAGGGTGATCCTTTGTCGTACGCCATTCCTTTGGAAGTTCATTTGATATAGTTGTTTCGATGATTTCTTTCATCATTCTTTGTTCCACTTGAGGAAGCTTCTTTTTTCCTTTTCTTTGTCATCTAATCTTAGTGAATCAAAGCTTTCTACAAGATCGTATCTCCATAAATCTTGTGTATCGTATCTCTATCCTTCATCTCTTTAATTACCGTCATTTATATTTTACAAGTGTTTTGGAAAGTACAAGCTCCTTGTAAGTACTTAAGAAGTGGCTTAAGCCCTTGGAAAAATACTAGTACAATCATTTGAGAAATTTATTTTCAAAGTAATTTAAGCTTCCGCAAAAATTATTCATTGTTGTTGAGATACTCAATTCACCCCCTCTTGAGTATCCGTGCTACGTGACTTACACTAATCATATCTTTATACCTCTCCCATGCTTCATAGAGAGACTCACTATCCTTTTGTGAAAAAGATTGGATATCATGCCATAACTTAGCCAATTTCTATGGTGGAAAGAATTTTGATAAGAACTTGCTCACTAAATCATCACATGTAGTTATGCTTCCTTGAGGTTGAGAATTCAACCATCGCTTAGCCTTGTCCCTAAGAGAGAATTGGAAGAGTCTAAACTTAATGGCATCTGATGTAACCCCGTTGCACTTCAAAGTGTCACATATGTGCAGAAAACCGGCAAAGTGCAAATTAGGGTCCTCTTGAGAATTTCCAAAGAACTGCTCTTGCTGAACTAGCTGAATTAGTGATGGTTTCAGCTCAAAGTTGTTAGCTTCTACATTCGGTCAAACAACACTAATACCACAACTAGCGGTGCTAGGTATGGTGTAATCCCCAAGTGTCCTCCGTTGTGCATTTCGGTCTTCCACAGCCATGTTGTTTTGTGCAACTTCTTCAATAACTTGACTAGTAGCTTGATTTGTAGCTTGCTGTTTTGCTTGTTTCTTTAATTTTCTAAGCGTTCTTTCGATTTTCGGATCAAATTGGATTGCTGGTTTGTCTCAGTTTTCTTGCATGCAAGTAACTGAAACATACAACAAAAACAAAAATGGGGACTTCCAACATCAAAGTGAAGGAATCCCCCGTTAAATCCGAAAATGAAAGGAAAAGATCTATCTCAAAGAACCTATTAAGAAGTATTGTTAACGAAGCATTTCCCCGGCAACGGCGCCAAAAGCTTGATGCGGAAAATCTTTACCATTCGCAACAATCCGACAAGTGTATCGGATCAAGTAGTACCACTAAAGAGTGGGTTATCGTTCCCACGAGTAAAGGGGCATTAAGCAACACTTCCAATTGTAGCTCTTTAATCAGGTCCAATCGATTAATAAAGGATTAATACAACACTCAACTAAAGAACCATACAAAACATGCAAGAACTAAATGAAAACATTCAAGAACGTAAATCTTTAAACAAGTAACAAAAACAAATCATGCAAATGTAACTAATTACTAAGAAATATTCAATAAAAGGGAACAAGATTAAGGGGTAGGAGATATTCACAAACACAACTTCATAATCTAATAGTTCTTATTATATTTCTGCAAGTCATACCTAAACAATTCACCATGAATCCTAGTATAACTAAATCCTAATCTTTTAGTGATCTAGTTTCTCTTTAACCTACTTAATCATCAATCTCTTGACTAATCAAACAAGCAAAAAGATAATGCACATATCATGATTTAAACCTTCAACAATCAACAAGATTCATGGAAAGAATTAAATGTCACATATTCAATCTCATGCAAACCTCATCTAATCATCAAAGATTCTAATACACATCAAATCACATGCCTATCTCTAGGTCACATAAAGAAATATGGAATGATTCTTGAATATGTTTGAATGCCTATTTTCTCAAACTCAACAATTCAAAACATGAAAGATCAATTACTCGTCAATAACTGAATCTTTAAAAGATCATGGAAAAGAATCAAACAAGAAGTAAATCAATCATCTATGTAAAAAAAATACAGATTCATATAATGGCACATACATTCAATGATTATCTCTAATGCAAAGACAAATGCGAAATATCATTCTTGAACTATCTTATGACACCAAGATCAATGCAAAACCAGATTTCATGCTACTTATCCAATCAAACTTCAATATTGACAATTCACAAACTATCTAATAATATGTTTAATCTCATGACTAGTATAGAAATTAAACCAAAAGTAAGAACCAATTATACCTCTCGGTTGAACTTGATTCTCTAATTAATGAACAAGAAGAATCCTTTGAATATTGGTAGAAACTTGCAGATTTGAATATGTTATTGGATTAATCCATTGGCTTGATAAAATAGAGCTCCTCCTCCTTAATCTTCAAGTGTGTTTAGCCACTCATGATGATGAATGACTCAAAGAAGGATATGAAGATGGTTCTTGAATGCATGAACATTCAAAGAACTCAAAGGAAAGTAAGAAAGATAGAATCTTGAGAGAAAAGAAAGATAAAACTGAATATACTTCTCTTCACTAATTGAAATTGCAAAGTATAATGGATGAATGGAAAACTTCAATCTAAAACTAACTAAATTCCCAGTGAGAGAATCCAATCCATGATCTAATGAAAATATGAATTGATAGTATTGAATTGATCTGAATGAAATGAATCCCTCTTCCTAATTGAACTTTTCCATCTATTTATAGACTTATATAATGGAGAAATGAAATACAAATGCATTTGAAATGAAATTACAAATTCTGCATAAAACAGAGTGATCCCCGCCTAGACTTTGGCTCTGGTGCCTAGGCGTGGGCTCTGCTTGAAAAACAGATCCTGGGTGCCTAGGCGTTGGTGCTGTCGCCTAGGCATGAGCTTGGGCAAGGCTGGTCCACGCCTAGGCGTTGGTGCTGGCGCCTAGGCGTTGTGTTGGTATTCCTAAGCTCTGGGCTGTCTAGTGCCACAGCTAGACTTTGATCCTGGCGCCTAGACTTTGGTGCTGATGTTGTCTAAGCCACGCCAAGGCATTGGTGTCTGGGTGTTGATCATGAGCCACGCCTAGACTTGAGCTTGGATGCCTAGGCGTTGGCTTGGTGTTGATCAAGGCCACGCCTAGGCGTTGGGTCTGGCGCCTAGGCGTCGGCTTCCTGAAGATGGTCATGGCCACGCCTAGACTTTGAAGTGGGTGCCTAGGCGTTGGCTCTGGATGTTGCCAATGACGCCTAGGCGCCTGCTTCCAAGCCTACGTGTTTTGCTTCTCTGCTCCAGTGCTCCAAAACTCTGTTTTCTTGCTCATCAAGCTTTCTTATTCATTTTTCCTGTAAATTAATAATAAAATACTCAAAGTACCAATAAACTATATGATTAACAATTTATGAGGATTTCTACTAATTTTATATGATTTTAAGTTATTTATATGAAGAACAATGCATGAATTAGGAGAAGAAATCCCTAATGATGGTCATGCATCACCTCCCTTGTGTTTCAGCTACTCTCCCTTTATATAGAGTGAATTTGGGCATGAAAGAGGCTTGGCCTAGGCCCCAAGACTTGAAATTCCAATTCTAGCCTTCAATTTGGGTGCTGCCAAGGTGCAGGATGCGTGTGCAACATATCAAGTTGCGCAAGCAACTTTGCTGTCAGCAGAAGTTGCATGCGCAACTTATGCTTGGTAGCAGAGTTGCGTGTGCAACATACAGGGTGTTGTCGATGCTCGTGGTGAATTCATTCAAGAACAATTCTCTTATTTCGGAGTAGCTCGAGATGGAAGCCGCCGACAAGGACGTGAACCATTGACTCGCCAGACCGGTAAGAGTGGTAGGAAAGGCTCGACATTTGACCTCATCGACCGCGCCGTCACAGATCATCCGGTGCTCAAAGTCATTGAGATGGAAATGGGGGTCGGTGGATCCGTCGTACTTCATGTCGGTTGGTTGGACAAAATGCTTGGGGGCTGGACTTTCAGGATTCGACTCGAGAACGGAGTCTGACCGTCAATGGGTGGGGTCGCAGTCCGATCTTTGGTCCTCTTGTATCGCCTGTAGGCTCTCCGACGTCCGTTTCGGTCCCTTCCCAAGGAAGATTCGTTGTCATCCGAACTATTGTGATGACGCCTTCTTCTCGGAGGGGTTTGGGGTCGTTGAGTACTCCTAGGTGGGGAGCGAGACTTGGATCGGGAACGCCGTTTGGGCGGAGTTCGTCCGCGCGGTTGCAGGTTCCTCGTGGTGGATCGGAGTTCAGCATTTTCCTTTCTTAGTTCCGGAACCTCCAGCTCCATCGCTTGCATACGATGTCTTAGCTCCTGGTGATCTGAGATTCATCTGATCCAATTCCGCCAAAAGGTCGGGGTGTCGGACCACTTGGTCCAATCCTATCGAAAGCACTTTGTCGATTGCCGTGGTTTGGATTATGAGGGGGTGGTTGTCCGTTCTGGATACCTCCCAAATTCATATTAGCATTACCACTTCCAGTGGCTTCGTTAGCCGTGGCGTTGAGGTCTAGCCCTTGCTGTTGTAGCTCGCGTTGCTGGTCCCGACGTTGATCGTCGCCGGAGTGGTCAGTGTAAACCACACCCTCCTCGTCTTGATTAGCCATCGTCAGTCACGTTGAGGTGACTCTCCACAGACAGCGCCAATCTACGGAATGTACCTTCGAGGGGTTTTGGGACTACCGGCGTAACCGGAGGTGCCAAGACAGAAGGTTGGTGGTTTATGTGAAAGGTGGTTGCGCACTAGCAAAGCTCCACCAAATAAGAATTTGGGAGTTCTTCTAATGCAAGCAATGGGATAGGGTTTAAAAGACGTACTTTGGGGAAGAGCTGATCTCCCTTTAATATACCCATCGAGATCCCTATTGTTTAGGGAGTAAATCTGTACAAGATCAATCCGAATTTGATCCCATCTTGTGTAGATTTGGTAAGGTTTAGGGGTAGTTAAATCCGTACGAAATTATCTTCGATATGATTCGGATCTCATGTGGATTCTCTAATGATGAGGCCATGGGCCTTTCTTTTGGGTGCAACAGGTTGAATCGTAGGGCCGAGCATGTTTCGTTAGGGATTTGGGCCGCCTAGGCCCAATGTCCGAAACAATCTCTATGATTAGTTTATTGCATATTAGACCAATATAGGAGTTGAGACTTGAGAGGGGTAAATTTAATGTTCAAACATGTCCTGAAATAGTTTGAAAAATTAATATCTAAAATTCCTAAATTGGTGTTTGATCCAATTTGAAGCAATCTTAGTCTGAGTTTCATATTCCTAAGAAAGCTTGAGGAAAGAATATTCAACGTTCTTAATTTAGTTTGAGATCCGAAATGAGTCAAAAGTTAGCGTGAAAATGCTGAAGTGACAAATATCTATTTCAAATAATAGAATTCTCAAGTTTTCTAGAGGACTACAAGCAACCATTTTAAGCCAAACAACTATGTACTCTCGAATTCTTGTTTACATCCTTGATGAATTTATACCTTGAGTTTCGACTCCAGAAAAAGGCTTTTCTCTTAGAACACTGCATATATGATACTTTATTGCTTCTCTCATGCATATTTGCTCTTCATCAGGTTTGATATTTTCCAGATCCACAATCTCTAAACCAACCAGACATCTAAAGTTGGATTAAAGCATCAACACTTGCGACCTTCAACTTATCCCAGTATTCGGTCATTTGTTGTTGCGAAACATATTTGGTAGACAAGAATGGTTACTTGAATCCAAGGTTAAACCTAAATCAAATATTGACCAAAATGATGAATTGATAGCGAGTATATACATTACTTCTTAGGATCTTGGTCTGCGACACATTCTCTTCAAGCGAACACTTTCCTGTGAATGCAAAATATGAAATATAAATCTTTTGATGCAGATCGAATGGTTCATAGAAGCATATGCAGATTACACATACCTCACTGTCATCATGATCATACTGAATTAAGAAGAGACACCTGCAACCTCTAACATCATGCATTTTCCTTTCTATCTTCATAATATGAGCATCATAGTGAATTGCTCGGTCTTTCCTTTCCTAAAATTGATTGTTAATGTCAGGTTAAATTCAATTAAGTTATACAACACTGCTTTGGGAGCAAACTTCAAGCTGAATCACCTGAAAGCATAGAACTTGGTCTCCGGGTTTCAGGTTACGACAATCTTTGTTATCTAAAGGAACTGAGCGTTCTCGGACGGCATTTTTAATATTGACCCACTCATCTTCCTCAGCTCCAAATCCAACGAATCTGATGCAGACTTCCTTTAAAAACGGATCAAAGGGAATCAGATTGCAAGCACTTCCCCAGCTTCTAATGAAATGAGCAACACCAACACCAACATACTGGCGTACTGCCGCATTGTAGGGTATGAAAATCATGATAAATAGAACTTACAACTTTGCTTGTGCTACAGAATCTGTAAGCTAGAAACTTGTCAACATCATACCTGCAGAAAAAACCACTGATCTTAAAGGAAACTGGTGAAGACAAAACCAGCATCAAAAATAAAATTATGTCATATACTATGTATCATAAATTCATAATTATTTTTACAACATTCATTCCCAATTCAGGTCTGAAGTGATTGGTGCCTAGTTGGAAAATAGGTTTATCTAAGGGAAAATGAGGGGGTTTTGGATCTCAACAACTAGATCCAGTTGCACATGCACAGGTACGACAGGGACGACTAGATTGTATTACATACTTTAGGCATCAGTAGGAAATAGGGAGGATACCCAGAATGGAGAAAGAAAGTTGAATAGAAACAAAGTGAGAAGAGATCAAGAGAAGAAGAGCACGTCTATTAATAAATTAATACAAGAATGCAAGCTAACTGTAATACAGGATTCTTCCTCACCATGCTCCATCTATTGAAGATCTTGCTTCAAATTTCAACTCTGATGTGTTTTGAATATTCTTTCCTGCAAAATTAAACATTTCAGTAACAATCTGCACAGGATGAACTCGTTTGATTCTATTGATCATAAGCGACTTAAAATATTTCTGAAATGTAAACACAATCATACCAGCTTAAAAATAATAAATAAATTATATTCCTAGAAAGAGATGAGTTGGAAATCAAATGGCTTTTCATATTTTAACTAATTGTTGCCAAGTCATTTATCCACCTTGACCTTCATGCTCAATATTTGATTTAGAGATAAGAGCATGCATGAATTCTAAAAAGTCATCTCAGCAATTGACACATAAGTTTCTCGCAATAATTAAATGTTACATCCCTTAAGCATCATAAGTGAATTTGGCTGCTTAATTTAGACTTGTGCAACAATGGTACATGATGCATAATACAACAACAGAATGATTTCATGTTGGACATTGACTGCTGGAAAGTTTATGATTGTTACATTGAAAGCTTCTGAGAAAATGAAAAGCATTAGCTGAAGCACATTTTTTATCCCTTTGTGCACAGCATGCATGAGAAGCAATGTTGAAGTAAATAGCAACACTAACAGAATACAAGTTTATCATGTCAAACCACTGATATTCACTAAAAGGTTAAAACAAATAAAATTGCATACTAATAAAAGAAAATTGTATTTGGTTGATTAAGATAAGCAAACACATAAACACGTAGAAGAGAGAGAAGAGTTGGCAAATCTGATGGATGTATATATATAAATTTTACAATACAAATCAAGCATTGGTTATTTGAACATAAGAAAGAATGTTAAGCCATGCAAGAAGTTTACCTTCCTCGAATTCAAGGTCTTTAGGCACTTCGAGCGAGTCCTGAAGTCTAGTCAGAAACCAACTCTGTATCTAAATATCCCCTCCAAAATACACAAACAAGTAAAACACAAGAAACAAAAGTAGAACTTCGAGCTAGAAATGACCAAGGGCCCAAGGAAATCAGCTCGTTGATATTTGATAAACAAACGTAAACAAACATGCTAACCTCAGTCCAATCAACAGCAGGTTTCCCAGTGTGACCAGCAGAGTGGCTGCAGAGACATAACATGCGAAGCAAAATCGATAGCAATAAGAACAGAAAACAATATGAAAGACAAGGCATGCACCCTTAAATGTTAAAACTCACTTAAAATCTGCGGCGATCATTTGGCAGAACTCCCGGCCCAATGACAGTCTTACTGATTGCTTAAGAAGTTTCTCCATTTTCTTAATCTGCATGCCAGGGTAAGATAATTAAGTATGGATTGGTTAACAGAACATGCTAAAGCATACACAAAGGAGAAGGAAAAAAAGCATCAAACAAGTAATCTCCAAATAATGGATTCAAAGGCCATGATAACTCAATGGTGTTTATAACACTATAGAGGAATAAGTGAACACATGGTATATAAAAATGCTAATGCATATTCATAATTCACTTGTCAATGCCACTGACAAACTCCTCCCCCCCCCCCCTCCCCTCCCTTTTCTCTTAAGAGCACATGATGAGTTTACTGTTAATGAAAGATTTGAAATGTTTAATTTAATAAATATAAGTTTTTAATGCATTTATTTTATATTTATTAAATGTAAACATTTAAAATCTTTAGTTAATAATAAATCTATCGCGTGCCTTTGGTGCAGGGCACACGTTAGTCAAACCTTTACTTAATCATCCTCTAACAGAAGACCAGTTTGGCAAACACATCAAAATCTTCAAAAAAGATTTATCTTTTCTTCAAAAAATATATTTTTTAAACAACGCCACCCAAACAAGCTCTAACATTAAATTCATATAAGTTCACATCTATAAAAACCCTTGCATGCGTGCATTGTTAACAAGCGCACTTGTTACCTAAACTATAACAAGAATAAGCTTTGTTTCTTCAATATGACAAAAAATTATCACTAAAAAACACAATATTACATTGGCATTTGCACTTATAGTTCACTCAACTGTTCAAGGGTTTAAAGCTTCTTACTGCTCTCAAATGGTAATATAATAAGTGCATTGGCATATACAGTTGCATTGACCAATAATCATAAATAAATAAAAAATTAAAGGAAAAAAAAAGTTCAAAAGTCATGAAAGATTGCACAAGAATGAGAAGGAGGAGGAGAAGAAGCATGGTGATACCTCGGAATTGGTGAAACCAGAAGAGACTGGTTTGTTCCGCGGGCGTAAGCGTGCCATTGAAGTGAGAATTGAAAGGTCGTTCAATTCGCTCAAAACCCTAAAGAATGTGTAAGTGAGAATGAAGATAATTTATGCTCCGCAAGAACGGAACACCAGCCACAGTGCTGCTGAGTGTCCGTCATTGAAATTGAAACAAAATGAACGCTCAGTCCGAAGCTCTCTATACATACATGTGCCACTTCAGCGGGAAGCCTGGCAAAATAATGAAATTCAAAACATTAATTGGGACGTTTTTATTCGAATAACTTTTTTTAAAAAAAAAATTATATTCGTACATTGCGTAATATAAAATGAAATTGTTTTAAAATAATAATAATAGTAGATAAATAGGAGGAAATTTATATGAGATAGTAAGAGAACTTTGTTACTAATTCTCAATATGTGTTACACAAATACATTCATAAGAATGTTACATAAACACTATATTGTCTCAAAGAAGACAATGAACACTTCATGCATATATGTATGTTTTGTATATGTGCATTTTATGAAGTTTGGAACCTTGGTATTTATAGGAATTAAAAGGTAAACCCACTATCTCCACCAAGTAGTAATAATGCTCCATTATCATGTAGTAGTGCTCCATTGATAAATTTAGTGTTCCATTATCAATAATGGTAGGACATCCATATTACTAATGGTATATTTATAACACTCCCTTTTGGATGTCCTTTACGGATATGCCTCATTAAAAATATCGCCAAGAAAAATCCTGTGGGAAAAAACCTGACTGAAGGGAAAAAAAGTACGATATCCTGTTTGATGAGTCCTGCCTCGTTAAAAACCTTGTCCAGAAAAACCTTGTCCAGAAAAACCTTGTAGGATAAAAACCAGATCAAGGGAAAAAGAGTACAGTCTCCCCCTGTTGGTAACATCATTTGATATCTCGCAATCGTCGCATGCCGATTTTGTATACCAACTTTTCAAATGTAGTTGTAGGGAGTGCCTTTGTAAATAAGTCCGCCAGATTATCAGTTGAGCGGATCTGTTGTACATCAATCGACCCTAGATTTTGAAGGTCATGAGTGAAGAAGAACTTAGGAGAAATATGCTTCGTCCTATCACCCTTGATGTACCCATTCTTGAGCTGAGCGATACATGCCGTGTTATCTTCATACAGAGTTGTTGGAGCTATCTTCACATCAGACAACCCGCATGATGATTGAATATATCCAATCAGATTTCTCAGCCAAAAGCATTCACGACTTGCTTCATGTATTGCTAATATCTCGGCATGATTTGAAGAAGTCGCAGCTATAGTCTGCTTCGTAGATCTCCAAGATATGGCCGTGTCACCAAATGTAAACAAATATCCTGTCTGAGATCTACCTTTATGGGGATCAGATAGATATCCTGTATCTGCATAACCCACCAATTGTGGTTTGGATTCATATTTATAAAACAACCCCATATCAGCCGTTCCACGAACATACCTAAAGATTTGCTTAATTCCAGTCCAATGT
>JASCZI010092398.1:0-11962 GCA_036250425.1 Stylosanthes scabra
AAAAAGAGGTCCTTCTTGGCTTGATAAAGACTGTTCAGAATTTGGGCCACCATTGTTTCAGTCAGAATATGGTTCAAGGGTTCCACTTAGCAGGATTTTGCCTCAAGTTCAGTTGGAAGCTGTTTTATGGGGTCTCGGAACAGCTATAGGGGAGCTTCCGCCTTACTTTATCTCCAGGGCAGGTACAATGTGTCAATTTTTATCACTGCCATTTTCGATGCAATTATATCAACAGCACTGATTCTATTAGTTTACCATATCAGTTACATAAAAAAAATTATTGCTAATCCCAACTTATTCGTCATGTAATTATCTTTAGTTTGCATATACTTCCATTTTAAAGCAAATACTTTGATTCACAGTCTTTAATTTGTCCATAAATTTCTATACTCTGTCTTCTGATTTTAATAAATAGTTCATTTTTCAATCCTTCATCGCATCTTTTCTTCTATAGTTTTGGTTTAGAAGTATGTTTCTGAGTTATTAGTTAGCTTATTTTGGAAATGGTTTGTACATAATTCTAATCGAATCATTCATGTAGCACGCTTGTCTGGGAGTAGAGTGGACGCGATGGAAGAGTTGGATAGCGAAGATAAAGGAATCCTGAATCAAGCCAAACGCTGGTTTCTTTCACATGCTCAACATTTGAATTTCGTTACCATTCTTGTGCTTGCATCGGTTAGTATGGACTACATGTTTCATGTCTAACACAAATTTTTCTTCTCCATTAAATAGTATCAGCAGATTCTTTTTCAAGGAGTATTTTGATTTATATTACTTGAATGTTTTTTTATATTAGAGGCCGTGTTCTTCTTAGTTAATTTCTAAGTTTAGATGTTAGGCTTGATTTCACTACACAACAGCTTATTCATGCCTAAGATTAAACTTTTGAAGCAATTGTTGGTTTAGTTCCTATAAACTTTTCTCATGTAAAACATGGATTTAAAAATAGAAACTTATACCTCTTGTGCTGATCTAAAATGCCATTTATTTATGCACTTCATAACCATGCAAACGGCTAATAACTGAATTTATACTTCAGGTGCCAAATCCTCTATTTGACCTTGCTGGCATCATGTGTGGACAATTTGGCATTCCATTCTGGGAATTTTTTCTTGCAACCATGATTGGAAAGGCAATTATTAAAACTCATATACAGGTTTGTGAGAATTTTAGACTTCTCCCAACTTCCTAATTTTGCCTTTCTTTTAAGCCTTTTGTTTTGCATTGCA
Source organism: Stylosanthes scabra (assembly GCA_036250425.1). Taxonomy (NCBI): domain Eukaryota; kingdom Viridiplantae; phylum Streptophyta; class Magnoliopsida; order Fabales; family Fabaceae; genus Stylosanthes; species Stylosanthes scabra. The sequence continues at coordinate 1,233 of JASCZI010092398.1, forward strand.
AGGACTCCACTCCATATTTAGAATTGTAGCTTGATCACTGCATGTAGCAAAGTTGTAAATTAGAGAGAGGAATCAAGTATCTTTTGTTATTTAAAAATAAGAAATCAAAATTTTTAATTCACCTGTATGTTGTTATATTCTTTTTTGCAGACAATATTTATCATCTCAGTTTGCAATAATCAACTTCTTGATTGGATAGAGAATGAATTTATCTGGGTTCTCAGCCATATACCGGGTTTTGCTTCGGTCTTGCCTAGCGTGGTGGATAATCTCCATGCAATGAAAGATAAGTATCTGAAAGCACCCCAGCCAGTTTCCCCAAAAATTCAGGTACTGCAATGTGAATGCTGAATTTCTCAAATACGCAGCCTCTTAAATCTGGTTGATTTCTTAGTTATGTATATAATTGTTTTATTAAATGTGCTGAACATTTCCATATATAATCTTCAGGGGAAAAAGTGGGATTTGTCTTTTGCATCAATCTGGAACACAGTGGTGTGGCTCATGCTGATGAACTTCTTTGTCAAGATTGTGAATGCAACAGCACAGAGGTATCTGAAGAAACAGCAAGACAGAGAGGTAGCCGCATTAACGGAAAAGTCAGTCTCAAGAGATTCAGATGCACAATGAAATGCAGATGTTCTGCTTGTGTTGCCTCTTTTTAGTTGGTTCCTCTTGCAAGCAGAAAAATGGAATATGAATTACAGGTATTCCAGCATGCCCCATCAAAGTTACTGCAGCGGAGGCCCCATTACTCTATTAGGAAGTTCTATAGGAAGGAATATACAATGAACTTAGGAAAAGGTTGTTGCATGTTGCAACATTTATTGTCTCAAGTTTCAACAATGTGACATTTGGTGGCAAGCATTGATTGGATATTTAGACTTGAACACTTGAAACTGCTTCTACTGAATTATTATGGGAATCCTATTATTCTTTGGAAATGAATGACAAAACATTATTTGTTCCCTTTATATCTGACTCCGACTGAGAAATGGTCTATACTGTCTCTATGCAACACTAAGAACCACGGTAATTTACACTTTACAGCTTACGTTTCTTGTCTCTATGCTACATATGCCATTGTAAGAGATTTCGGATTCGAGCTTTCTCTTAGTCACAATAAAAAAGTTTACGTTTATCTCTTGCCTTGTTGGAAGAGGTCTCGGGATCGAGCCTTCCCAAAGAAGTCTCGGATCCGAGCCTCCCCTTAAGTCAACAAAAAAAAAAAAAAGCTTACGTTCCCTTCATGTTCTAAAAAGTAAAAAGCATTGTATTTTCATTTTGTACACTCTTCAATCTTCATGCAATCATGCATTGGCATTAGGTTTTTATTTTTGTAAAATGGAGGCCTAAAAAGGCCTTGGCATTAGATTTTTTGTTTTTGGACCAAGGCATTATATTTTTGTTTCAATTTTGTTGCAATTCCAATAGGCCAAAGGCCCAAATAAAACAATTAGAGCGTCAAGAAATAGCTTGTACATAAGAGCCCAACAGAGTGGAGAAGCCCATCTTCTCTAAAAAACTATACATCCTTTTGCTTTTTCCTTTTTTAGTAACGTAGGATCCTCGAACTACTATTAAGTTATTAACAAAGAAATTTCTTGTTTGACACACTATCTCAATTGGTTACTTCATTAAGGGAGGAGGGGCTACATCCAATCAAGTTTAATTTGATAAAAATTAGTGTAATGCTTACATTTACATCACGACATTGTATATACGTCAAGAAAAAGAGAATGGATAATGACATAATAAAGACTTGCGTGATAGTCAACTAAAAAGTGAACATAACTCTAATATATCTTATTGCAATCCGCGGTAGTGATTGTATAATTCTGAAACTTATCCGGAATGTACTCAAAGATTTTTTATGGAGCCAGAATAATATGTGGATGAAAGATTAAATTCATTAATGAAAGCCAAGAGAAGATAGTGGCCAAAGTAAACTTTATGAGGTGGATCCGAGGATTCGCACATTTTTAATCCGTGTTCTCTATTTCACTTTTCAGGCGTATCCATATTTCATACATAAACCCTCGTTTTCTCGTGAACACTACAATGCATGTGTTGACCACTCTGCATTTCAACCAATCATCATTCATGAATAAGCATTGTCAATTTCTCATTACTGTATTCTTATCCGATATCCGATAATATATATATAGTAGGACTCGTGAATCTGTAAAGTCTCTCTTACAAATTCAAGAAATGAGCACTACCATTGTTTTGGACAAGGAATATCAACTGGTCAATTTTGAATAATTATTGAGGACTTCAACTCATACACATACACCAATTCTGTTTAACTCATTTCTTGAATTTTCGCCGCACCAGTTAATCTAATTATTATAGTGGCATCCACGTCGTTAATTGCTAGGATTACTGATAAGGTAGGTGACAAAAATTATGGCGTCATCATCATCGATCGTATCTGGTGAGTAACTCTAAAGTCTAATAAACTCAAAAGGTCAAACTATTACGTACCTCTGTCACCTATGGTGTGAATCCCTGCCATACAGTTCACACTTCCTCTCTTTTCAGATTTTAATTAATTAACGTCGTCCAGAAAATGATGTTTAATATATTTATTTGGAGTTTTCTATATAAATTATTATTATGTACATCATATCATATTCATATGAATTTTAACATGAATACAAAGCCACACAATAAGGAAGATAATTAATAAACAGAAACAGAATATAGCAGTTGAAGTGTGTGAGTTTCTAGATGGGTTATACCTTATTTTTATGTGACAGATGTCGATTTAGTGAATTTACCACCATATGTGAAACACGAAGTAATGTCATCACTTTCATGGGGGCAATCTGCCACGTCATATCGTAATATCACCCATTATCTGATCTTAAAGACATTTTCGTTGCTCACTTATCACTTTCCCGCTAACTGCTTCCACCTTTTGCTCCTTGGTATAGTTGTTAGTTAATTTTTAATGTAATTTTAATTCTTATAAATAGTAGCACTTTTCAGTTTTTTTCATCTCTTTTATTTATATTTTATGACATGATGCTGATAACAATATTGGCATCACATCCAGAGTTTTCTAATTATATTATTCAAATATATATATGGATTATTCGTCACTTCGAGTGGGATATCATCTTTTTTTTTTTTCCACAGAATTTGCTTTTGGATAGATATAGTATTTAAAATGATAATTTTCCACCCACGTTTTCTTCATTATATTGATTATTAATTTAATTGCATGAAGAAAATTATCACAACATTTTTAATTGTGGGTTCACATGCTACAAAATTAAACAATTTTATCTTGCACTATTTGCGGCAACGTATTTTAAAACCTGGGACAAGATTAGATGTGTCCGTTGGTGAAAATAGAAAATATTGTGAGCTCATCAACCTGTATATGATTACGACACATATAATAAATTACTCCCGGTTCAAATAAACAGATATTTATTATGTGTAAATGTAAATGGATGCACGATTCATAGTTTAGATTTAACTGAAGTGATATTAATTGATCGAACGGTGGTGATTGCATGTTATGGTATGGTGCTGAATTTTTCTTGGATCAAATTAAATTTGTGATGGAAAATAAAGTCCTTGAAATTAAAGTAAAGTGGTTTGACGTTATTAAAAAATAATAATCAAGAAACAGGCATGGGTTGCTGTTGTATAAAGGACACGGCGAAATGAAATGGTGTGGTGGACAATAATCGTTTTCCATTAGAGCACAAAATGAAGCCATAGATTTGCCAAATGGTTATGATGAATTTGATTTTTAATTTGATTTGATGGGTGATAAGGAACACAGATTGGAGCATGCAATATGCATACCCAAAAAAACAGAAAAGTCCATAACCACGCACTTACTGTTTGTGATGAAGATGGACCACACCGACTTCAACAGTCAACGTATATAGTAGTGGGTCAAATTTGAATTGATTATTCGCAGTTTTTTTTTTTTTTTTTTTAATTTACATCAACTTTGGAATAACACGGCTAATTTCATTTGTATTCTTCTACCTTTTTTTTTCTTCTTGTTCTTGTTTACACTATATTGGCCAAATTAAAAGCGTCTTTACTTTTGTTTAGGTGTATATGCGATGCTTCTTCTTGAATGTAGTACCAAATAATGGGTATGCTGCAATTTCATTGCAATATGTCCCTCTTTAATTTCTCCTCCTCTTTCTTTTTCCAATTGCACATCCTTATTCATCAAACCACCATGATGTATGTTACAATTCATTTAATTTTACAGCAGCAAGATGTATGTTACATACTATCTAACCCCGCCATGTACAATGTTCAATTGGACAAGTTAAAGGTTTCATAGGATACAAATCTAACACGATTTATTTAAAAACATTATGAGAATAATATAATATATATTATCATCAAGAAAATACAATTATAACCGAATGCTATTTTTGACTTATATCTATATATATTTTCCACACATATTTCTTTTTGGTTTGACCATCAATTTTGTTTGGTTTTGTTTATTAATTTTTTTTCTTCCAATAAACAATAAACATTACTTCTGAGTTCTGAATTTTGGTAACCCCTCTGTCTCTTTCTTCAATCTTTTATGGAAAAAAGAAAGGAATCAGAACTGAATGAACATGATTTTAAATTCAAATGGGATTAAGAAAATTTAACAATTAAATTGTGAATTCAATAATTGTAAGTTTATATTTCTTTTATTATTAAATAATTGTCTGTTAGATCACAAGTAGACCTAGTAAAGTTAATAGTAGTTGCTCCTGGGTTAGCGTATATGATAAGGCGAATTTCATGGTTAATCTCCTATTTATTCGAATGATTAACCCCGGATAATATTATGGATTAGTCGTTGACTTTCAACTAACATTTTATCTAAAAAATAATTAAATATATAAAGTGAATTGTTTACCCCATTCATAATATATTACCAGCAAAATTGAGATTACAATAACAAAGAATAATAAATAGATTAGTTATTTTATCCATGTACTTACAAGTCAATAAATAAGGGTGCGTTTGTTTTCGGTGGACAAGACACTGAGACATAGACACTGATATACACAAACCTGTTTGGCGATAGAGACATGGACACTGAACACACCGTCTCTTGCCCAATTTTCACTGTCTCAGTGTCCAGTTCTGAACGAAGGATACTGATGGACACATAATTTAGGAGGATGAACATATGATTTTTAATATTATTTTTTCTATTTTTATCTATAAAACTTTTTTATTATTCCAACATTATTTTTTTAAAATGATAAAAATATCATTTATATTAAATTTTAATTTTGTCCATATATATCCTATCTATTATTACCAAACACACTATAAAGACATTAAATTTTACTGTCTATATTCTGTTATCTCTGTCCCAATATCTTGTTCTATCCTTAGTTATAAATAAAGGCAGCCTTAAGCACAAATCATTGTGTGTTCTCTAAGTTGACAATAAATATCTCATTATGGGGAAAGAAAATCAGAGTTTAATGCTGTTTTAGACAGGGGTGATATGATACAACATTTATTTTACTGTTTGTCGTAACTCGTAAGCACGTATAATATTAGAGAAAAAGTTAGGTAGTTATAAATAAGTAGCTGTAAATTTAACTTTTTTTAGAAAATATATTTTTTTTTAACTCATGCTATATATAAGTGATTATTTTTATTCTATTTAAATTATAAAATTTTTTAATTTTAAATGATAAATTTTTTTAATTTTAAATAATAATTTAATTATTGATTCATAAGAGCTCTTTAATATTAGTTCCATAGTAATAAATATATAATCATAAATATTATATCTATGTATATATAAGTTAAATAAGATAATAATTTTGTGTTAATGTCTCTATAACAATAATTAATTTTTAAAATAGAGTTTTATTAAGTAATTGTATAGCCAGTATTAATTTAACATATTATATTAGAGAAATGTTAATTAATTATTTTTTTCAGTCAATATTTTTAAAATTATTTTATTTATTTTAAATTTTAGATTCTAAACTATAAATTTAATTTTAAATCTTAAATTGGCTAAAATTAATTAAAAAAATTTGTTTCCAATATTTTTCATTATATTATTATTGCTCATAATTGAGTTCTATGTACGTAAGATTCACACAAATTCTGATATTCTCACCGATTTAATAATAATTTATTCCGAGGGTAATATACGTTTGCTAGCAATACAACAGCACATATCATAGTGATATCATCGGTTTGATTTAATTTTCCACTTTCTAATAAGAGTCAAAATTATTGAATTGAGAGTTTTATTCAAACATAACTTCTACGAGAACATTTTTCACTATACTTTTGGTATAAAGATTCAGTTTTACTTTCTTGGTTAGTTATTAAAAAATTGGAAACGACTAAAAAGATAATATACAGTTTTGGTATGTTAATTAATATTAACAAACTTTAATATTTAGGAGCAATGCTAGATGTACACCAAAATCAGCTACCAAATCAGCTACTAGTATATAATACGCATTGAAATATTAAATACATACTAAAAATGAGTTAAACTATATATATATTTTTTATTTCAATATGTATTATATATTAGTGGCTGATTTTAGTGTGCAAATAGAATTATTCAATATTTAGGGTTAGAGTTTAAATTTTTAAGGTATACGATTTTTTAATTTGTGATTAAAATTAATAAAATAAATTTTAAAAACTTAAATGATATTAACTACTAAAAAATTAATTACATATCATTGCTCTTCTATTCATGTAATGTTTACTTTTTTCATTAAAAAAATATAATGTTTACTTTTCAAGTCAAACATACTAGTATATATATTATTTGGTGAATGCATGCTCCCATAAAAATTTAATGCATACATAGAATACATAGCTAGTTGAAATGGATAAAAATTCATGTTTATTTAAAGAGTAATAAGGAAAACATGTCATTATACTAATTTGGTGGATGATTTATCCATCTTAAGAGAAATATATATATTCGAGATAGATATAGAATCCTTTTCTTCTTCTTTTTTTTTTAAAAAAAGATCTATTGTTTGTAAGAGTTTTTATGACAAGAGATACAAACTAATAAAGAAATTAAAAAAATACTAACTTGGTTTGGATAAACCATTTATTACCAAAAAGAAAAGATAGATTAACTAATATATTATTTCAGTTATTTGATTTACGTAGTGAAACGAGGCTTTTTTAACAAAAAATAAGATAAAATAGGGTGATAATAAATAATTTACATGATTATCTATGAAAAGATTTACCGAAAAAACAGAAAGAAAGAAAGAGAGATCTAATTTGGCATTGACTTAGCAGCCGTCAGAAGAGATAAAACAAAAGAAGGAAATTAAAGCCACGTGGATTAATATGAGAGGTTGCAAAGAACCACGTCAGCATCATGCATATCCTTACTCACCACTTCGCTTATAAATACACCTTGTCCTCCTTCACTTCACTCGCTCAGAAAACATTCACTCTTTTCTTTTTCTCTCTCTTATGGTAGAATAGAATACACACTAACATATATACTAGTTGTGTTTGCTTCTTCTTCATCCACCATGGCCGGAGGAGGTTTCACCACGAACGGTGGAAGCACCGTGGACTTTGAGGCGAAGATCACTCCAATAGTTATCATCTCATGCATAATGGCTGCCACCGGAGGCCTTATGTTTGGATATGATGTCGGTGTTTCAGGTAATAACTAATAATCTCAATCAAATACATCAGATTCAACTTTTTTTTTTTTAGGTGTCTTCCAGTCTTATGTATAATAACAAATTAACAATCTTAACCTCATTTCTTCAACCCCTCTTTCACGCACCTAATCATATTTATATATTATATTATTTTTCTATCAACAATATTGAAGGAAAAGGCATCTTTCATAAACTTTACGTATAGGATTTCGTGTCTTTCATAAGCCTTTTTCTATTAAAAATATATATTTTTATTTCATGCATAAGGAACCGAAAAAAACGTGCCTTAGTAGTTGCAAGTGGTTAAAAAGCTATTCTCGGATTAGTTTATGGGCACAATTAATGGAGTAATTAATATTTTCTTTTTGAGAAAAACGCTTTTAATAAATTTTATCTTGAATATTTAGGAAAATTTTTTGATAATTATAGTAGGTAGATATAATATTCTTATTTTGACTTTTATTACTATTTATAAAATTATATTGAATTAAATAACAATATTATTAGATAATATAAATATATGATTATAAATGTTATTTATATAAAATTATAAATGTTGAATTAAATATCATAATTTTAAAGTATAATTATCCATTATTACTCAATATTTAATTTCTTATTCGAAATACTTTTTATAATAAAGTAATATCCTTTAAATTATTAAATCACGCAAAGATTAAGAGAAGCGGATTTCATTTAACGGAGCCTGTGAGATTTATTTCTAAAACTAATTTAATTACTAATATTATTTTAAATTTCTGCGAAAAAATAGTGGAAACTAATTTTGATTTATCTTGATGGGTAGTGATTAACGGTATATATGGAAATCCAAGGCAACTATAAGTTCCCAAAATTTCTCAACTCCCTGACCTCCCGATCACCAACCAATTAAAAAAATATATATATATTTTGGAAATTTCACATTTTCGCTTGACCAAACTCCCTTTCTAATAATAATGCTCATATCTCCAATTTTTCTTGCTAATAACATGCCTGCCACTGTGCCACCTAAAAGTTTGGTTCAACTTGTTTGTTTTTGTCCACATTTAATTTCCACGGTCAAATACCATTAAAATATTAAATTACTATGGATTCAATAATTGCGATACTTTATTATTGATTTAAAGCTACAGTATTAATTAATCCATGATATATTCCTAATAATCAGCAAGAGTAATTATATTTAGGGTTTAACCATCCTTTCACTTAATAATGGCACATGTAATGATTAAAAAAAATTATTGAAAATATAAAAAATTTAAGTTTTTAATGTATTTATTTTATATTTATTAAATAAAAATATTTTTAAAATATTTATAATAAATTTATTATCTATCTTTAAAATATAAGTTAGCTAAATTCTTATATTTATACAGAGATAAAAAAATATAATGAATTAATGATAACAGTTAATTTTTAATGTACATACCTATAAAAAAAAATGTTTGTTGATAGTAGATATAACATATCTCTACATCTATAATATTTAATATCTTGGTAATATTTGATATTTTCTGAGTGTTAGAATTTAATTAATTTTTAATTATGGGATTGGAAATAATAATTGGACAGGTGGAGTGACGGCCATGCCCCCATTCTTGCAAAAATTCTTTCCGGCAGTATACAGAAAGACAGTGTTAGAGCAAGGGTTGGACAGTAATTACTGCAAATATGACAACCAGGGGCTGCAGCTGTTCACGTCGTCCCTGTACCTTGCTGGGCTGACCGCCACCTTCTTTGCCTCTTACACCACTCGTAAGTTGGGAAGAAGGCTCACCATGTTGATGGCAGGTTTCTTCTTCATCGGCGGCGTTATCTTCAACGCTGCCGCTCAAAACCTTGGCATGCTCATCGTTGGCAGGCTTCTTCTTGGTTGCGGTGTTGGTTTTGCTAACCAGGTATTAATAATAATCTCGTTGCTTGTTTCGAAAAATAACATTGTTGACATTTATTTCGTAGGTAGCTAGCTTGGCTCCATAGATAATTATTCTTCACGTGATTTCCTACTCATTGGTTACTATGCATATATATATTATATTTTCTTTGAAAATATTTAAATGATGAATCATTGGTTTCTTTGTTTTTTGCTCAACAAGTGCCGTTCTGTAATTTGGTTGAGGGAATTAATTAATTAAGGTATTAATATCGTTCCTTTAATTTATGCAAACTGAAGTGACATTATTCTTGTTTAATGACTCAAAACTTAATTAGTTGATGTCAGATTTTCTTGTCCATTATGTCGACCAAAGGGACAGATAATTGATTTAGCATGCAATTTATTTATTTTTCAAATTTAGGTGTAGGTGTGTGCATGTAACGTATGCATAATATTATATAGAGGGGAATTAATATTGTATGTGGACTTTGATGTGATGCACGCCAATGAAGGGCAAGCAAGTGTATGTGTATAGTTTAAAGTGGAATTCACAGGAGAATAAAAATCTTAATTATTCACTTTGTTTATCCAACGTAACTCGAGTCCCACTCCACCAAAATTGTTATGCATATTTGCCACTTGGGGGGCCCTTTTTTATGGAAGAATTCCTAGTTTATGATTATGAGTACAAGACTACAAGGTGTCTCTTTTGACAAAGAAAGGCCCAACCACAACTCAGTTTCTTTGAATCTGCCACACCCTGTATAATTGTATATTACTTATTGAAAAGCAATTTTCCATATTAGAATATAGAAAAGTCCTTGGCCTTTCGCTTTATTTATCGTTGAGTCGTTTTTTGGACTTCACTTTTGATTCCTTACGTAAACGAAGGATACAGTAGCTTGGGTGCTTTGGTCTATATTTTAGTCATATATAATTGTGTATTAATAAAAAGAACTGTTTAATTAATTTGAGTAAAAGAAGAAGATGATATATTTAAAAGTGTTTTATTCTAATGGTTTATTTGTGTTTTGAATTTGATTGATGACAGGCGGTGCCAGTGTTCCTTTCAGAGATCGCACCTTCAAGAATTCGTGGAGCATTGAACATACTCTTCCAACTCAACGTTACCATTGGCATTCTCTTTGCTAACCTTGTCAACTATGGCACCAACA
>JASCZI010092402.1:0-11385 GCA_036250425.1 Stylosanthes scabra
TAAAATAAAAGAAAATATTAAAAAATAAAAAGAATGAGGGGAAAGTGAGGGAGGACTCGAACATGGCTACACTAGGTCTTTGACACAAAACTTTTGCTATCTTATATACACCACTATGACACTCAAATCATTAGCTATTTAGCATATATCTCAACATATATAAAAGTTATTGAATTTTTTGGGGGGCCAAAGCCCCTGCTCCCCCCTCTCTAAATCCGCCCCTGTATCTAATTACATAGAACGATTTAGTTTAATTTTCTACAAGGGCAATAATACGATGATGATCTCTTCATAAACTTCTCTTTGATTTATTATGCTCTTTTAAGTTTTAAACTTAACCCTAGCTAGCTATAATAAGAGTAGTGGGCTTATTGTGTATATAATAATTAAATTCATTATTGCATTGCACTCCATTGTCCAGTAATATTTTTTGTATTGATATTATTTGTATATAAATGCATAAAGGTATATATGATGTATTTTTGCGACTCTCATTTTATTCTTTTAATATTAGTAGACTATGGAGCAATTTATTAAGATAAAACGGGTTAGGTACTCAGAATTGATGAGTAGGTCGGGTCTACCTAAACACTAGTGAAAAAGATTGCATTCAAAAGTTCGCGTTTTTGTTAATTAATATATATAGCTAGCATTATTCAAATTAAATTTCTGTGGTAATATAAAATCTTGTGGTGGGAATAAATTAGTTTCAACTGGTTGAGAGAAGAGGAGGCAGTTAGGTGTATAGGAACGAAGTAATATACCTGCCTCCACCATGGAACTTTCATAATTTGGTTCTTCAATTCATTCATTGATTATATTGCTTCTTACTTTATTAATTCACTACTTATTAAAACTCACCACGCGACCAACATATATAGAATAGAATTCAATTTCAACGTAAACGAGGATTACTATAATTACTAGCTAGATCACAGTGTAAATTCCCAAGTGCGCATTGTCAAATTCAACGCAATATATATATGTGTGGGTGAGTGTGTTAGTACTTATTAGTAGTGAGGCCTCGGAAGGTTCTGTTTGCATTCCTAAGGAAGCTAGGTTAGGAGTTAGGATTAGAGTCATATATATAATTGATTTGACCAGTTTGAGAAACACTACTACTGCTGTTATCAACAAACTTTCCGACACAAGCACCTTAGTCAACTCAAATCAAATTTCATCCTCAAAAAGGGCTTTCTCAATTCTCACGACGGACTTCTAACTGGTCACAGCTAGCAAATGCGACTGGTCCAATGAACTTGCGTTATGACTTCAAAAGTAATAATAATAATCATCATCATCATGATGAAATCACTAAATTAATAAGTATTATTCACTATATTATTGAAGTGGTGGATGTATGTGAATTATATATATAATTAACTTTAATTTAATCTGAAAACCACAAGAAGCTTATCTTTAGTATATATTTATTCATATAAGCTTGTGTCTGTACAAGGTACGTAAACTTAAAGTATTCAAAACCTCTTAACTACTATATATATAGATAGGGAACATACTCAATTAAATAATGTTCGATATTATTCATCATATACTTGGATAATTCATCTCACAACAAAGCTATTGATTGTTACTGCAAAATCAAAGCGTTAGCCAGTTGCCCTAACTTGATGTTGAATTTAGGTCTAGTCCATAATAATGAGGAGGCAGATAAAAGGGAATGAAGTAGTGGTAGGGAGTAAATTTGAGTGATTGAGAATGCTGACTTATTATAAAGTTGGTGATATGATGATTGGTTTTGTAATTCGTTAAAGGGTTATTAGGGATATGAATTTTCCATATGTGGGTTTGCTAGGGACAGTAAGTCGGTAAGCTTCATAATATAATTATATGGGTGGGTGGTGCCGGTGTGGTGGGATGGGATGCCTACATACACAACAGACTAATAATCTACTTTTATCTATAGTTTGTTTTACGTGAATACTATATGACCACTACAATTAATTTGTGTTAATCAACACTTAGTTAATTATCACATTTTTATTGGTTGATATAAACAAAAACTCATAATGTTTGTATTATGTGTATTAATCAAAATTATTTGACTAATATAAATAAAATTGCTCTCCGCATAATATTTTCCTTTGTTCAATTGGATAACCTTCACTTCATACACAAATTTAAGTTTTTTCATATCCTATAACTAATAGACCAATATAAAAAAAAAATTCTAAACATGTTCCCAAACAACTAAACTAGAAATCTCTGATATAGGGCTCTACTAAAATTTTCTCTTGTGCTTTAGTGTTTTGTTAGGGTTTCTTTTAGTGCTTTAATTTGATGTGCCATTTAGAGTTTTGATGTGCTCTAATAAGGTTTTGAGAAAAAGTCCTTATCATTTTCATGTGTCATACAATATAATTCAACTATCATGGTCGATTTGTCTGCTATAACAGTGAAGAATACTAATCCTAATTAATGCGGGGAGGAAGAAACTTTCGTAGTTTTGGATGCATCTGAGATCAGAAGACGGGCTAGTCTGGTTGCTACGATTCTCTGGAAGTTTTGGAACCATTACAATCTTCGAATATTTGAAGGCATTGCTGATACCCCAGATCTAGTTTTTCAATCAGCTATGAGTTTGATTCAAGAATACCAATATCATCCTCCTTAATTTTGCTTTTCATTTATGCGTTCTCTCTTCTTTAGTAATTTACATTATAATATTTTAATTATATGGAGTTTTCAACATCTTTGTTACCTTTTTGGTTTTTTAAATTGGACTCATTCTCTCGTATATTTATTTTATTATTCTAATGGAATAAAATACAATGCTGTTGATAAAAAAAAAAAAAATACCGGCAAAAATCTTTATTTCTTGTAAACAAAATTAAATTCTTTTGGGGATCCGGACTGTTTTAAGACCAAGGAGGAAAAAGGACCTTAGCCCAAAGCTGATAATGTAGAAAACTGGGAAAAAACGCAGGTACGTATGCATTTTTTTGGGTTAGTATGCTATGTAGGCCCAAGGAAGCCCATGGACTATCCGAATCGGGGAGTACACTTCATGTTATAAGAAATGAGAGTCATTGACCAAAAAAAAAGAGAGTCCAATCTGTCCAAAAAAGAGAAATTTTCGGTTTCACATGAAGACAGTTGATTAAGTTGTTCACCTTCAGTTCTTCACCCACCAGAAACAATAATGAGCCTGATTAGTTGAACGCGCGGAAGGATGAGGTAGTGATCCAGACGCGCCACACGTAACCGTCGTGGGCTGGTCACAGTTGTTGTTGAGTTCTGAGTTCTGACAGTAGCCCAATAGAGTAGCACTGCCTCGTGGTGTGTGCAGAAAGAAGATCTGACCCCACCACAGCCATGACTACAAACTAGAAAGGCCAAAGGCGATAAAATGAAACCCCCGTCGCCTTCTCCCGGTTCTCCCTCTTCCTTGTCCTCTTCTCATTCTTCCCCCTCCTGGTTCTCTGGGATCGTCAGGGGCGCTCGTTCCGATAAGTCTTCCAGCTTCAAAATGTCAGCCAACTCCACTATCGCCGCCACCGCGGACTTTTCCGGTCCTATCGTCCGCAAAAATCAGTTCCGCGGGGTCCTCTTCAAGTACGGTCCCAATCCTATTCAGGTCTCTTTGAAATTTTCCCTTCTGATCTATCTTTTTTACTTCCAAATCGTTTTCTGTTCATAATAATTTTGAGCGAGTGTCACGCATTCTCTATATTTGCAGGTTGCTTTTAAGACTGGCGATTACAGACGGCAAGTCATTTTTATTGGTGGATTGACCGATGGTTTTCTTGCTACTCCGTATGTTTTACATTCTTGAGTTTCTAACGAGAGTTTTTAGAGTATCTTGAACTTACAGGATTTTCTATCTGACATTCATTTTCTTCATGTTCATTCCTTCAGCTACTTGGAGCCTCTCGCAAATGCCTTGGACCGTGAAAATTGGTCACTGGTTCAATTCCTCATGTCATCTTCTTACAGTGGATATGGCACCTCCAGCTTGCAACAAGTAAACAACTAAACTTCAAGAATGCTAGAATATTACATTACAAACTACAATTTGCAATCGTGAATAAATTTATGCTCATCAATTTATTCAGTGTCAGCTTCAACTTCTTGTTTACTTGAAAACATTAAGTAAGGCCCCGTATGGCCGTATACAATGCCTGTGCGGTGCAGTACTACTAACGTTTAGCTCAAGGAATTATTAGAGTAAACGTCCTTGACCTTATTATAGGATATTTTTAGTCATTTTTTGCTGCTGAGTTAGTGATCATTTTCATAACCATAACCATAACCAATGTATATGCAGATTCTAGTTGTTTTGTTAATTATGGTAAAAACAAGCAAGTTAGTCACCAGGTTTAGCTGAAAATTGCAATGTTAATATTTCCGTTGATGATATTAGTGATGCATAAATTTGTAATTTCTTGTTGATTCCATGTTGAAGGATTCTAAGGAGGTGGATCTGCTGATTAATTATCTAATTAACAAAGAAGATTCCGAAGGTGTGGTATTACTTGGGCATAGTACTGGTTGTCAGGTTATCTGTTATTTCCCTTAAATCCTACATCATACACTTTTACCACATCTCTTCTTGATTAATATTTATTAAGCAGGTGAAATAAACTTCGTTGGACATATTTTGTAGGATATTGTGCATTACATGCGAACAAATTTTGCTTGCTCCAAAGCTGTTCGCGCTGCCATCTTGCAGGTACTTAATTGTACTTACTAGATTGGTATTTTACGCTCACTGTCTGGGAGCATAATGAAGCATATTAAGTTCGTAACCTTTGTGACAAAGAACTTTAGGTTATTTATATCACGTGCTTCTAAATTATAATTTGATTATTGGACTAATATAAGAACATAGCTGCAACCTAAAACAAAATAGGAAACTATTTTGAAAATGTGCATAGTAAGTCATATGAATGTCAGCAATGACTGAAATAGTTCTCTTTTCTTAAAGATTTTGATACATTCAGCTGATGGTGTTTGCTGTTGCATTGCAGAATTCATGCCATTCATGTTAACCTTCTTCTTGATGCCTGAATTACTTTTGAAGAATTGATATATACCTTTTCCTTGATAATATGCTTATAGACAGGGGTTGTGGTTTATTGTAGTATATGTACGCTGCTAGCCTGCTACTATCTTTGTTCATACGGCTTTCTCATTCATATGCATTTACATGTGCTTCACTTCCTCCTACTGGTGTACTTATTGAAGGCCGCATGATTTAAATCTCAAAGTCTGTGGATTGAAATATGAGATAAAAAAACAATATCATTATTCCTTTTGCTGAAAGCTTGATTCTCTATTCATATTAAATTGTTCAGGCTCCAGTCAGTGACAGGGAATATCGAGCCACACTCCCTGAGACAGCTTCTATGATTGACCTGGCGGCTAAAATGATAAGCGAAGGCCGAGGTTTAGAATTGATGCCAAAGGAAGCAGATCCTGGTTCCCCAATAACTGCATACAGGTGATTTTACAAAGCTATTGTAGGAGTAGTGAAGTACACTTGAAACTTGTTCACATAGAATTATTGTTTATGTTTAGGAAACTTGAAACAATTTTGCTTTTTCAGTATGATTGTTGAAGCTTGAAACAAATTTACTTATGTGATTTTATTGGTATACACACATCTTTTCTTCCAACTTTGCTTGTCAATTGTAAAACTCACGAGTTTAGCACTTTACTCTGATATTCCCGTTCTGCTAAATGTGGTTGGTAACAGACTTCCAAATAAATTAGTGCTATACAATCATATATTTTCACAAGGTTATTGGTTGTTAGATATTGTGTTCGAACTTAACCTTATCAGATGTTTGATAGACAACTACTTGTTCCCAATTAAGTAATTTCCTTTTTCGTAGACCCTTTTTCTTCTTTTTTTTTTAACAAAAAAAAGCTTATTAGGTCCCCTTTTGTGTTCCTGTTCTTCCCTCATTTCCTCTCCTCTTTATGGAGAAATACTACATGCACATGTTAATGCATGAAATTTTTTTCTCTTTGCTAAATGACATTGATTACACATTTAGATAGGGTCTTTGTTGTTGTCATTCTAGTGCCTCCCTAAAAAGTAGTTATTTTCCAGATATCACTCTCTTTGTGCATATAATGGTGATGACGACTTGTTCAGTTCTGATCTTAGTGAAGATCAATTGAGGATGAGGCTTGGGCACATGTCTAGCACACATTGCCAGGTGAGCCTATATCAGTTAACCTAACTATTTCTTCTCTTTTTGTGTGGTCTCTTGATAAGATTTTGAAGGGCTGAATTTATCAGCTGTTGGATTAAGTAAAACCTTGGACCTTGGCTTAAGTTATTTTGGCACAACAGCCATGGTTAAGATAAGTTACTACTTTTCATTTTCCTCTATGTAGAATGTATATGAGAATTGTCTTTGGGAATGCTATTTGACAGTTTAAGGAGGCATAAACAGGAAGAGAACATATCACTATTTAGTATTTACCAGGGCCTGGCTCATGTAGTCGGGGTGGGTGAAGCTATGATTTTGTAGGTTGCTTAGATTATGCTAGTGATTCCTAAGGTCCCCTCCCTCTCAAAAAAATAAAAATAATCCTTGAAGCTTTTCACCATTGATTAACCATTTTGGCATGAATATTACAGATAAAGTATGAGTGATGTTTCTTTCATTGTGAAATATTTGCACATTGTACTTTAGATCCTTAAATTGTAATCCAGCTTTGATAGACAAGAGACATCACTTAACTGGACAAGGCTTTGTTGTTGTTGTTGTTTGAGAGATAGGAAACTAGAGAACTACCACATTATTAAAGGAAATAGAAAAATAAATAGGACGATACTCATACTGGTAGGGTTGTTTTTGGCAGGTTATATTTTCGATGGCAGATGAATATGTGCCAGACTATGTCAATAAGAAGGAACTGGTTGAACGGTAAAATCTCTTCTCTTATCTGGTCCAACTTTGTCTACATGCAATCAATAACAATTTGAGAGGAGTCAGATATGTGACTGTTGTTCGTATGGTCACGGGGTACAATTTGTAAACATGCAGATTATGCAGAGCAATGGGGGGTGCAGAGAAAGTAGAAATTGAATATGGAAACCACTCACTCTCTAACAGATCTGAAGAAGCCGTCCAAGCTATCATTGATTTCTTAAAAAGAGAAGGACCCAAGGGCTGGGATGATCCATGGAATTAGTGTGTATTTTAAGTTTTTAACTATCTTCGCTGCAGCATTCTCTTATTATTGTTAGTTTTTGTTCCTTTGTCAATCCTGTTCCTTTTCCATTTTTCTCCGGTACATAATTTTCTTGGTTTTCTTTTTCTTCTAGTTCTTACTTTTTTTTTTTTTTGAGGGAGGGTTTTGAATCAGTTTTTTAGCCATAATACTTTTTGTTAATATAGCAGATTTTAAAACATTTTTTTGGTACATTGTAGCCAACTCAATTACTTGTTGCATGTGAATGCTCTCTGCCCCGGCAGATTGGATCTCAGGATTCCGGATTTGATATATTCCAACAAATTATTTAACATAACATAAAGATACTATTTGACACATACGTAGCTTAAAGACCTAGTCCTAACTCCTAAGTGTAATTTGAGTTGAAAGAGGTGTTTATATATACAGTTGATATCGTTGCACGCCGAAATCACTATCCGTTTGCCATGGACGATGGTTAGTGACATTGGTTGGAACTTGGAACGAGAGCGCCCGACTGCTGCTGCTTCTGGTGGTGGTGGGAGTGGGACCTATCTCATCATTCATCAACATAACTAAATAGAATTATTCGCAATAATTAAGCACTAACCACCAGCTGAATTAAATTTGTGTCTGCCTACTGCCCTTTAACGTTGGACTAGCTGTGCCCATCTATTGCATTCACATCTCAATTTCATTGTCATTCAACCTAAATCTTTTAATGAAGTTTCTCTCAGTTCATCCATGCATGAAAATCCCAGCAAAAATATTTGTAATTCTTTTTCTACTACTTATTATCAAAGATCATGCATAACATGTGCATTTGCTGAAGCAATACGACTTTCCATCGGACTTGTTATAAAATATATTAAAAAAACTTAATCATTGAATTAGAATTATTGGCTCACACATAATAATTATGCAGAATATTAAATCACTTATCAAATTGAAGTCTACGGAGGAGCATATTATGGAAGAGATCTCCTCTGAGGTGGCATGAGCAATTCAAGACCTCCATCATCTCCTATGTTGAGGTTGTGGGCATGAAGTGGTGTGGCGGTAGAAGGTAGATGATTAGTTGGTGTTGGTTCATTTCATAGAACCAAATGTGTTGTGGTTAGAGCAAGACACATCACGTGGCTAATTCAGGTTGTCACATTCCCGTCCACGTTGCTTTGCCATTATGTCCACCGCTGAAAAAAACAAAATGTATTAAAAACAAATTAATGGTAGAAAACTAGTTATTTTATGAGCGATAATGGAGCTGCTTCTTATTGGAATTCCACTTTCCACTTATCAGTCCCGTGTCGGTGCGCCGCACTGTAGGCTGCAGCACCGCATTCAGATTTATGTAATTTTGGTAGCTACCTCAATAATTCTACGTTTCCACTCTACCTGTAATTATTTTTATTTTTATATTTAATTAACACACAAAAATATTTTTATAATTGCTAGTTATTACTTGTAAAACATTTATTTATCTACTAAACATTTTCTATAAACATGAGCATTAACTTTGACTTTTGTTTTTGGCTTACCGCCCTCGGATTCCCTGATTTTCGTAGCCTTTTTTTCTTAATTAAAATCAATAGGTGAAATAATCTCTCTATAAAGTATAAAAAATTACTCCACAGGAATAAAAGAATGCCTCTCATAGTCTCATCATTATCATATGAATATGGGAACTAGGGATTGAGGGTTTCAAAATTAAAGTGATAAATAGTTTACAACATTTCATCAATGAAGAGGAAAAGTCTTAAATAATTACATTAAAGATGAAGCATAAAAAACACAAGCTATGGACTATTAATCTACTATAGTAGTGTAAAATTATTCTAAATGCATCTCATCACCCGGTTTGGTGTGACACATACTCAAGTGAATGTTAATAAATAAGTAGCAAGTGGGAGAAGAAAATGTAAGTTGCTTATAGATTAGTAGAGTATGAACAATCTTAAGATAGTGCAATTAAGATGTTGCATAACCATTAACGAATATATGTTTATGTTGTATCCAACTTTGACTTTCATTGACGACAAAAATTCAAGATCCAAATAAATTTCACAACACGACATAGTGTTTTCATTTTTGTTCTGAATTTTATTTCTTACTGGTTGGAATTTCCAAACCAGGAAAAGGCAAAAGAAAAAGAAATCCACAGCTGAAGAGAAAAAGTGAAAAACATAACTTCATTAATACTTTGGAAGCTTATAACTTCATTTTTGGAAATTTCTCAAATCTGCTGAGATTATTACAGCACCCGTTTTTCATTAATACTCAACAGTGTAGCCTCGTGCCGGTGGTGCCCTTGCTTCTTCAACATTGATGGTACATTGATTGAACCTCACCTTCTTTATCTCTTTCTTCCATTATAGTATTTTTTTTTCTCTTTCCTCTTGAGAAAGTGGACATTTGTGCTTTTAAGATACTTTCTTGGAGTGCTGTTGTCAAAAATAACAACTTTTGTTGTCTCTGGTGCTGGATTTGGTTCTGGGCATCTTCAAGTTGGAACCTTTTTGCTACTTGTGATGCCTGAGAAGGTGGTGCTGAATCAATGGGGAGTGTGGTCCATTCCAATACACCATTGGCGTGTTGGCTTGCTCACAGCTTTGGTTTTGTTTGGAATGGTTCTTGTTTGGAGCATTGATGGATGCACCGTCAAGAATCTCATTCATACTTGGAGGCTTCGCCAAGATTATCATCTTTCTGCTGTAAGGGTTCATTCTCCTAACTTTACTCATTCCAATCAAAATCTTTTACCTTTTCATTATGCTCCCACTAGTTTGGATAGAAAAGCTCATTTAGGTTATCAAGATCAAGATCCTGTTACTGCAAGTTGGGTTTCAAGCCAACTTGAGCCCAATTTGACTTCAAACCTTCTAGCTCATTGGTCTGCTCATGGGGGTGAGCCTTGTAAGGATTCCAAGACTGTAGAGATTGCAATTCCTGGTTTGGATGGTGGTGAAAGATTGATAGAGCTATCAGCTGGTGATGCTCATGAGTTTGGGTTTCAAGCATTGGATGAGTCAGGGAAGCCTCACTGTGTTGGTGGTGATTACTTTGAAACTGATCTTTCAGGGGAATCATGGAAATCTAGGCCTTTAGTGAAGGATTTCAGCAATGGTTCTTACTCTATTTCACTGCAAGTTCATCCAGATTTTCAGGGGGTTTACAATCTCACCATAATCCTGCTTTATAGACACTATGAAGGACTCAAATTCACCCCCTGGAGATTTGTTCATGATCGTGTTCTTCGCAACATTGCGATACGGTTCTACAGAACCAGTGCTCAATTACCAGAACTCAAGGCTTGCAAAGCTTCTGATTTTAGCAGGGATGTGTGGTCTGGAAGGTGGACAAGGCATGGCAAGAATGATGAGTGTCTCATAGGTAATGATGGTAGGTATAGATGCTTAGCCCCGGATTTTCCTTGCAAAGCTCCATGGTGTCATGGTTCCTTGGGAACCCTGGAGAGTAATGGTTGGGTTTACTCAGCACACTGCTCATTCAAGATGTATTCAGCTGAGCCTGCTTGGAACTGCTTGAAGGACCGCTGGATTTTCTTTTGGGGCGATTCGAATCATGTTGACACTATACGAAATATGCTCAATTTCATTCTGGATTTGCCTGAGATACATGCTGTCCCAAGACGATTTGACATGAACTTCTCAAACCCAAAAGATCCTTCTCAGACAGTTAGGATTACAAGCATCTTCAATGGGCATTGGAATGAAACACAAAACTATCTAGGATTGGATTCTCTGAGGGATGAAGGGTTTCAAAATTTGTTGTTGAAATACTTCTCAGAAGACACAATCCCAGACACTGTGATCATGAACTCCGGCTTACACGATGGGGTACACTGGCGTAATATAAGAGCATTCTCTGTTGGAGCAGACTATGCTGCGTCTTTTTGGGCCGATGTTATGAGGATGGTGAAAAGAAGAGGGCTGGCATGGCCTAGAGTCTTTTACAGGAATACTGTTGCAACTGGTGGATATGCAAGATCACTAGCTTTTAATCCCAACAAAATGGAAGTTTTCAATGGTGTGTTGTTAGAGAAATTAAAGCAAGCTGGCATTGTATCTGGTGTGATTGACAACTTCGATATGACATTTCCATGGCACTTTGATAACCGGTGTAACGATGGTGTTCACTACGGAAGGGCTCCGGCGAAGATGAAGTGGCGAGACGGCCAAATCGGGCATCAAT
>JASCZI010092410.1:0-11867 GCA_036250425.1 Stylosanthes scabra
TTTTCAATTATTATTTATGCATAAAGAGTACTCACCTCAAGATATTAAAGTACTCATGAAAAATAATGAGTTAAAATAAAACTAAATTTATTATTATTAAAAAAAATTCCAGCAATAATTATTTAATAATATAAAGTAAAAGAATTAAATAAAATCTTACATTTCCAAAACTTTAATTATAATCTGTTGACTTGGAATATGTTATCATCTATAACACAGCAGTACTTAATGACTTCTTGAAAATCGTAAAACAAAGTGAAGAGAGACGTTCTTGAAAATTAAAAAAATGTGAATGCTTTGAATTGGTGTAACTTAAGGCAGTACCGACCCATGATAGGCCGGTATTGATATCAAGGCAGTACCGGTTCAGGCCGGTATTGATTTAAAATATTTGAATTTTTTTTATGCCAGGAAATGAACTTAATATCGCCTTAAGCCGATACTGGTAATAAAATATAAAATAAAAACTAATCCTACAACAATGGATTTTCGTAGATATGGACTAAATTTTATTTATTTAAAATTTTTTTCCTTGAAGGTTATCTATTAAAAAGTCAAGCTTAAACCACCAAAATTTTCCAAAATTAGTAAAACGCAGTTAAAAATATAACAATTGTCCATCAACATTAAAAAATATATAAATCGTTAGAGGTGTGACATGTCAAAGGTAGTGTCCTATGTGATAAAAAGTATAATTTAATGCGGTTTTAATGTGTATATACCCTCAAATTTAATAATAATTAGACCTTTTTACCTCAATAAATAACATAAGTGAAGAAATTTTTTTAATATATTTACAGCGTTAATTCATAATTTAGGGATTAAACTCTTCTAAAGTTATTAATTATTTTAAAGGATAAAGTATGTTTCAATCACCTTTAAATAAATATTGGTAGAATCCACAAATAATAAATATTACAAAATTAATAATAATTAGAGTATTATTCAATTTTACCATTTTAATAATTTTAGAGAATTTTTGTCCCATAATTTAGAAGCAAATTATGAGTACTAAATTCCAATTGTTTTGAAAAAAACAATATAAAGTAAATTATACTGTGCGTTATTTTTGTTTTGGTGTCTTACTGTGCGTTGTTATAATCATTCTATAACACATTGAATTTGTTTGAGCATAAAAATTTCTCATAAAAGAGTGGATGTTCAGTGTAATTATAACATTTAATTTGGTCTTTTTGGTCTCACCGTTTAATTAATTTGGTCTTTTTATTTAAATTTTTTTTAGTAACTTAAAATCAGGATATAATAAATTCCAAAGTTTTATGATTTTAGTTTATTTTTAATTTAAGTTGAACTAAGTATCACGATTTTGATGGAGGTTGAATTTTGTAAGGGTATGTTTGGAATATAATAAAATTAAAATTGATTTGATTTTCATATCAAATTTTTTGTTTGAAAAACATTCAAAATGGAAATCTGTTAGCTAAGATCAGATTCCTTGTGAAATAATAACTAGTTGAATCTGATATTTTTACTAATAAACTTACTCTGATCCATATTAGGGGTGATAAAATCGAGTCGGACTGAACAAAATTGATGAACCGAACCAATAAAACCAATAACTGAAAAAATCGATAACCAAACAAACCAAAAATTTATAATTTTTTGCTGTTTTTGATTGGTCGGTTCGGTTTTCGGTTTTGGTTCCAAAAGCATGAACCAAACCAAACCGAACCGCTATATGTATTGTGCATGTGATAAAATTTCAGAAGCCCAATACTAAAGCCCAACCAAAACCCTAACCTAAATGTACTCAACCTCACTTTTCACTCTCACAAGCGTTGAAGCGCGCCGCTCACCCCTGCACCCACGGCCACTATTCCCACTCTCTGTAAGTTCTCACTTCTCTCTCCTGTCTCCCAGCCCTCTCTAGCCGCACCGCGCCACCGCTGTCCACCACTCTTCTCAGCTTCTCGCCCCATTGCCCTCCTTCCCACTCTTTTTCAGTCCTCTTGGTTCTCCTCTCACTCCTCACACAACCATTACATCGCCGAAGCCTTGCCGTGCAGTGCCACCAGAGCTGTAATCTTGCTTCACCCCGTCGCCGTGTAGCCCCCAACACACCATCAGGCAGCCGCTCCTTGTTCAGCGTCGCATCCGGCCAACCCATCCAACCCTATTAGCACCGCCCAGCACGCCAGTTTCTGTTCACGTGGTGGGTTACATTTTTTCTCCTTTCTTAGTATTTAAATGAAGGGGAAGAATTCAGAATCATCAACAAATGGGACTTAATTAATGTACTGATTTATTTTTCTGCAAATTTTGTGGGCTAGAAAGACTCTAAGAATACTTTATGATTCTTGCACATTTGGGATGTGATTAATTTGATTATCACTAACGAGGGTTTTGAGTGATGCTATTATATTGATTGGTTTTTAATCCATGGTTCTGAAAACCGGTTCGGACCGGACGGTCGAACCGGTTCAACCGTCAACCGGTGATGAAGATGGTTCGGATTATACCCTGGAACCGCCATATCAAAAACCGCCTAAAAACCATTAAACTGGCCGGTTTCTGGACGGTTGAACCGAACCGGGACCCGGCCGGTTTTCTGTTAAAGGCTAAACGGCGTCGTTTTTGCTTAAAGAAAAAAAAAAATTAAAAAAGACTAAACAGTGAGTCAGGGACTCGAAGTCGAGCCCCAACCCTAATTCCCTAAATGTTCATTCTTCTTCTTCTACCATCACCGCCGCAAGCCATCACTCACCTCCATCACCGCCGCTTGCCATCACCCACCTCCATCCCCACCGCAACTCCATCACCGTCGCTTCTCCATCGCCGCCGGCTTCTCCCTCGTCTCCCTTGCTTCTGCGTCACCCACCTCTCCCTGTTTCTGGTGTACCGTCGTCTCCCCGATCCTCTCACCTGTCCTCGCCGTTTCTGGTGCGCCGTCGTCTCCCCGGTCATCGCCGTCCTAGACGTCCTCTCCCTCGTCTCCGTCGCTTCTGGTTCACCATCGTCTCCCCGCGTTCTCGTCATCCTCGCCGTTTTCGTATCGCCGTCGTCTCGCCGTGTCCTCGTCGTCCTGTGTTCTTCTCGCGACGTCGTCCGTCCTCTCCTCGCCGGTCCTTGCACACGGTACCTGCTTCTCCTTCTTTTATCATTATTTACCTGCTTCTCCTTCTTTGATTCTCCATTACATTCGGTTGCAGAATTGATCATGCTGAAATTAGTGTTTTTTCCATTACATTGCAGAATTCGATTTTAACTTTTTCCATTACTCAACTAATTGATTCGGCCGAGCATTGATTTTGTTGATTTGATTATGTTGAATTGATTTTGTTGAATTCTATTGCTAATGTTGATTTGGGGTTATGTTGATTTTGTTGATTTCTATTGACAATGTTGATTTGGGGTTATGCTGATTTTGTTGATTGTTATTGCTAATGATGAGCTATTGTTGATTTTGCTGATTTTATTTTTCCATTGCTATTTCTTTGTTGATTCTGCTGAGCTTTTGTTTCAATTTTCAAATTGCTTTGTTGCTGTTCATCACTTCATTGTGCTGATTATGCTCTGAATTTTTCACTTTGCCAGCTGTGGATGAGAGTATCAGTCAATGATGCAAATTTGCAAAGTGTTTTTGCTGATTTTGATGATTGATGACAATCTTTAATGTTGGTTTTATTTTGATGATTGATGACAATTAGACTTTTGGTCCATGGATACTTGTTTTATTATTTGAATTTGAGTTGTATTTGAGATTTACACTCTTAGAGTGATAAGAGATAATTGGAGTTTGGAAGACATTTCATGATTTTAGTGTATGTTTGGATGTCATGAGATGATTTTGTTTTTTATTATTATTTTTATTTTATATATTATTTTATTATAAAACGATTATTTAAAATGGTTGAACCTCTGTTTGAACTGGTTGGACCTATAAAACCTTTAACCTTTCATTCGAGCGGTTCGATGACCGGTCCGATTTTTAGAGCCTTGGTTTTTATAATCGATGGCTTGAATTTCATTTTAATAATATCCGAGATTTGAAGGACAGATTTGAAGGACAAATACTAAATGGTGTGTGTCTTAGATCAGATAATGCATGAACAAATATTATTTAAAAAATATATAGTATAGTATAATGGAGCAGGTTTTTGTGGCAGGCCCATGATAAGCCAATATCAAGGCGGTACCGGTCCATGATAGGCCGGTATTGATGATAATACAATAGAAAATGAAAATTAATCCTACAACAATAGATTTTGGTAAATATCGATTAAATTTTATTTATTTAAAAAATTTTTCCCATAAATTTTAGTTTTGGTATATGCAAACAACTTTTACAAAGTGATAATAAATTTT
The DNA here is from genome assembly GCA_036250425.1 of Stylosanthes scabra. Classification (NCBI taxonomy): domain Eukaryota; kingdom Viridiplantae; phylum Streptophyta; class Magnoliopsida; order Fabales; family Fabaceae; genus Stylosanthes; species Stylosanthes scabra. The sequence continues at coordinate 4,327 of JASCZI010092410.1, forward strand.
GCTTTTCTAATATAGTAATATTGAACAAATATAAATATTAAAAGGTTTGTAGATAATTAAACTATATATTCCAGTTATTAAATTCACAATAAAATATAAATAGAAAAAATAAATTCACAATTCAATATAAAAAATTATCTCAAGGTTTGTAGACAATTAAACTATATATTCCAGTTATTAAATTCAACATTTTTATAATTAATTTTTTAGTCTTTTTTTTTTTTTTTGTCTTTGTTTCAGGCACACAAGAAGGATCCGACGCCAGCCCATATCCGATGGGCCACCCAACCCCAAAACCAGCGCCAGCACCTTCTTCGTAGTTCTCCATGGCCATTCTTCATCTCCGATCACGCCAGAGCTGCTGCACCGCCTACCATTCTTGTGGCCCTTAAGACTCGACCTCCACTGCTGCCACTGCTACTTGGCTGCCTTGAGATAGCTGCAGATCTTCGCGCAGACCATTCCTGTCTAAGCGGCACTTTGTTTTCTTCTTCTAGTAATTGAACACCAAGTGTTCGATGAAATGCCAAAACGAGTTTGCAAACCATAGAAACAAAAAATGGGAGTCCACATTATGAAGATTTTGATCAAACACAAACACTCATTTGGTTCCTCCATCTCCATTCGATCGAAAACTACATCGGCTCAGTATGTCGCGTCGAGAGCTCGAGACGCTACATTTGAGAAGCTCATGGACAAGTACAAGAGCCTCTTCAAAGTCATTGCCATTCAAGACCTCATCCTTGCAAATCCCATGAACCCATCAGTGTCCATTGACTTCCTCAACAGGCTCTCCCAGAAACTCCATCTAAACCGTGGTGCCACTTCCTTCCTCCGCAAGTTTCCTCACATCTTCCACATTTACTATGATCCCTCCAAGTTGCAGCCTTTCTGTAGGCTCACAGATGCTGCTCTTGATATTTCCAAGCAGGAAGAAGAGGCCATTAATGCTTCTTTACCCACAGTGGTCGATAGAGTGGTTCGGATATTGTCCATGTCTGCGTCCAAAACAGTTCCCCTTCGCGCAATTTTCAAGGTCTGGAGGGAGCTTGGACTGCCTGATAATTTCGAGGATTCAGTTATATTAGCAAATCCTAGTGTTTTCCAGCTGTGTGATGCTCATGAACCTAACACTCATTTGTTGAAGCTGGTTGAAGGTGTTCCTCAAAATGGTTTTAGAGCAGCTATTGAGGATTGGAGAGTTGTTGAGTGCTGCAAGGAGGATTGCAGTGTCAGGACAGAATTGCGGTTCAGTTTCAAGCACGGGTATCCTCCAGGGATGAAACTGGGCAAGAACTTCAAGGCCAAGGTGAAAGAATGGCAGAGTTTGCCGTATGTTGGGCCTTATGAGGTGGTTGTGGGGGAGAAAAAGAAGTCTAAGGCCGCAATGATGAAGATGGAGAAACGAGCAGTGTCAATTGTTCACGAGTTCCTGAGTTTAACTGTGGAGAAGATGGTAGAAGTTGAAAAGATCAGCCAATTCAGAAAATGGTTTGGGATTGACTTCAACATAAGGGACCTGTTCTTGGATCACCCAGGGATCTTCTATCTATCAACGAAGGGGAAACGGCATACTGTTTTCTTGAGGGAAGCCTATGAACGAGGTTGTTTAATTGAACCGAATCCTGTATATGATGCAAGGAGAAGGCTTCTTGATCTTGTTGCTATGGGTCGTCGTGGTCGTTCTGCTATTAATTCGAATTTGCAGGATGGAAGCAGCAGCAGTGACAATGAAGACATTGGAGATGAGGAAAACCAGCAAAGGCATGGCTCATTATCTTCTTGAGTGATAAAGGTTTGTTATGATTTTCAAGTTGGGTAAACCAGTTAATGAATGGATGGAAGAAAATGAGCATAAGTCAACTCCATCATGTTACCATGGCAACATTATTAAAATATGGAGTTACAATATTTTGACATTGAAGAATGCAAAGGCATTTGTTGATTTTGATCCATGCTTTCCACATAAGCTTTGCTGCATTCTTCACTCTTTGGTGACAACAAGTACTATGAATTCCTTGCTTTGTTTCCGAGATTGTGGCACCTGAAGTTTATTCATATGGGGAAGGCATGGAAGTATATGTATATCTGGCTCTGTGTCGAGCAACAATTATGATAAAATTTGGTTTGTTGGATGTCTTTGCATATTGAAGAAAATATCACAATGTTGCTTTCATGGAAGCATATGCATAACCAGAGTTTCCCCTTTCATCTGACTTTTTTTCCCCCTTTCTGTATATTATGTTCACTCCTTTTTAACAATCTACATAGAGCAAAAGCAATCATAATTCATAAACTCATAGGTTGCTAATTTAAATTGTTGAAATGGGCTTCCCCAAGACTAGTAGGTGTTGCTAATTTAAATAAAGTGATTGAAACACTGCTGCAGTGTATGGCCATAGGTTGCTCAAAAACATTTCAAATGTGTTTGCAATGAGTATCACTATTTGCCTTTATCAGCTTCTGCAGCATGATTCAAGAAATTTGGTGGCTTAGAAAAACTTTCAGCCACTTTTATCTCATTTTATGTTCTAAGTTTAACTTCTGTATTTACTATGTTCTTTTAAAAAAAAAAATTGGCTTTGGACATACTTTTATGGGAAAATTTTCAAAAATAAATTTAAAAAATTATTTTATTCCAGAAACAAATAAAATAAACTTTAATTATGTGAATTCAATTTAATTTGAAAGCAGTTCACATAAGTTGGGGACGAATTTTTTGTTCTCTAACCAGCTCACTTCTTAAAGTGACGAACAGCACACAGCTCTTACTTTGCACACTCAAATACTCCATCATATTATCAAATTTCAAATATGAATACCCTTATTGGAAGGCGTAGAAGATATGACCACTTAAGTTATGATCTTGCATGTAATGATACTCTCGAATCCAGACTTTGAACTTTTGAAGCATACATCATAACCAGTAGGCCACAGGGAGAGACCGTTGCTTACTTTGGACTTTAGACTTCTAATTGCTATCAAACACAAAGTGTATATTTTTATTAATTCCTGCAAACTATAGAAGTCACAAATCACGAGTATATACTCTTTCATTTGTTTACTCAATAATCATTGTGTTTACTCCTTAATAATCCTCTCGCGTTTACTTCACACCAAATCAGTCTCTGCTTTCCATCTCAAATAAAGGGCACCTAATAAAGAAGGTTCTCAATTAACTAAATCATAGGAATAAAAACAATATATTAAGATAATAATAAGCAATCATGGACTAGTTGAATCAACTCTCCCACCAAGAAAGCTATTGTGGTGGCAAAACTAAGCTGTCATGGTGAACAAAATAGCGCCGCAAAATTCCTTTAGGGCATATAGGAAGGGCATCACTTGAGCTATCGATCTGAGGATAACAGAATAGATCAACATCAGCTTTAAACAGAACCAATCTTCCATCAGGAGGAATCATTAGCAAAAGGACATCATGTTCCGAGATGGATAAGGGTGTTAAAGGATAGCTACAGCTGTGACGCCAGAGATTCACCCGTGAGATCAGCGTCCAGGATTCCCAAACTCCATAATCCTTCATCATCCACACGTCAAAGATAATATCTCTATGGTCTATGGTAAAAGATAGGCAGTTCCTTAAGATTTGCAGCTCCGGATCACAAGAATTGTAGCCGCCGCCGTAGAGAGTAGGCAAGGACACTTGGCGAAAAGTCTCATTGGCCAAGTCAAGGGAAAGAATTACCCAGTTTTTGTCGTTCACCTTTGCCATCCAATTGAGAGTGCCGGTGCCACTCAGGAATTTGCCAATGTACCCTGAAAAACCAACGGCAGGGTAAGGGAAATTGAGACCGAAAGAACAAGAATTTGCACCAAATGTATAAATTCGGGTCACATTTTGTCCATGGACTGTTACAGACTTGTATTTGTTATGCACGTGATCATAACCAAAACCGAAATAAGATAAAGATGATGTGTCAATTGGAAACCATTGGGATGCGAATCGGGTGCAAGGGGCCTCTAATAACGAGCAAGCCCATGTTATAACCCATTTCATAGCTAACAACAGAAGTAGTGGCTGATGGATTCATGAACAGAGGTTGGAGGGGCAAGAATCCAAATCGGTAGTTGTAGTAGTCGTTGTTTTCATAGACCAAACGCGATGGTAGACGGCGGTCCACGGAGGAGCGTTGATGAAAGTTGTCCATGGCGAATTGGGGGCTAGAGATTCGGGTTCTCCAAGACTTACACACGCACTTGAATTGGAGAAGGGCCTTCATCGGAAGCCTCACCAGGATTTCCGGGACGATGTCGTCTGGCAGCACCGGCAAGTTGCACCTCTCACCACCATCAGCCTTCATCGATCACTCAGCCACAAAACCCTACTTCCACTGAATACAATATTATTAACCTTTGAGATATGAAAATTTCAGTTACTCTCATCTCATTTATTTTATGTTCTAATCAAGAATTTAATTTTAATTTTTAAATTTAACCGATTATGGTTAAGCGAGCAAAATTAACTAATTTTTAAATTAGGAAGTAACTAACTTTTAAACTTGTATGAATCTCGGTTTTTTTTTTTTTTTTGGGCTAAGAATCTCGGTTGGAGGCATCAATGATTTGTGAGTATTTAGTTTGGACTTTGGGCCACCCTTTTTATTTTCAAATACAAAGTGTACGAAGTCACAAAAAAAAAAAAATACAAAGTGTATGTAACTATGTATACTTTATGTCTAAAATTCTCCCTTTTGCCCAAAGTATACACTATTTTTATTTTTTAAAAAATTAAAGATAATTTTTTAAAAAATATTTTAAAAAGTTGAATAAAAAATTTTAAAAATGATTTTGATTTCAAAAAAAAAAAAAAAACTTAATTTGGTGACTTAGAAAGTGTATATTGGGTAATGATATTTGAACAAGTGGTTTTGGCTAATCAAGTTCAACCAAGTAATTTATTTCTATGCTAAATAGAATATTATTTCTGTATCAAATAGTATAAAAAATTGCACATAAATAACATTCTATTTGACATAAAAATAGTCTTTTATTTAACATAAAAATAAATAATGATGGGATAATACTACTTCTTCAGAAAGAATTATTGGTGTATATTTAACCCTAAGAACTAAGAAACTAAGCAATATTGTGATTTGTGAATCTCCATACTTAGCACCTTTTGTCTCTAATGGTTTCATGGTTTTGGCTCATTTGTACAGACAAAAGGGCTCTATTGGAGACAACACAGGTAAGATCATAAATAAGAACATAAACGAGTCACAAGTGTTCTATTTTAATTCTGCAAAGGAATTAGAACAGTTTGTCATTTTCCCACATAATTTAATTCTTGCAAACCATAGAAGCAAAATTAGTATTTTTTATAATTATTAGTTTAAATGCACCTAGCTAAGGTTCAAGATTTGAATAATATATATTGGAAGCTAACTTTGCACTTCGGTTATCATAGTCATAAATAGAAGGAAAAAAAGTCATAAAAGAAATATAGAAGGAAGAAAAAGTAGATCTTTTACATCATCAAACAGCACTGTAACATAAACATGGACCCTTTTGCTCCCCACCCAATGTCACATTTGCTACTACTTGGAGCGTGGACTAAGAAAAAAATGGACAACTTTTTTGTTTCCTCCCAAAATGCAAATACAGCTGGAAAATAATCCCTTTAACCAATGTCTTGTGTCTTGTGTGTAACAATGACTATCCTTCTATTTACACACTCTCCTTATGAATGATTTTATTACTTTAAAGGAACAAATAGTTGCATTGCATACCAAAGGCATCAGATAAAATAGAAAACAGAGTGAGTTAAGTAGTTAACACATAATATTCCAATTTTCCAAATTCCATTCCATTCCATATATAATATACGCACTATATTCTCTAACCAAAAGTGTGCCAGCATTCTAAAATTCCATGGAAACCATTGCAGGACAAACCCTTGCTACTATGCTGTCAGCCCCAAAATGCGGTCAGTATTCTACCAATACCCAAAAAAAACTACCACATGGTCTTAGATAACATGATGCAGTAACATAGATATATACTGCTATTATAACTAGCATAGTGTATGACATTTAATTACAATTAATGAGGCTGAGGAGGTAAAAGTGAAGTCTTCAAATGCCTTATTTTCTTCAAACAAGCTTGTGCCCTTTCAAGAACCAAATCAACCCTATCTACTTTCCTCTTCTTCTTCTTCATACTTGAGTGATGAGGATGATGATGCTTCACAATAACAGTCCTTGGTGATTCTACCAGCTCACACCCTTCTTCATCAATCTTCCCCTCCATGTTCATCACTTTATCTGCTAAAGCAAGTCCTAGACCATAGCTTTTGATCTTCTTCATTTGCTCCAAGCTTGTGGATTCTGCTTTTCATGGAAACACCCTTTCTTAGCATATAACCAAAATAAAAAGTTTTGATAAAGAATATCCTAAAACCACTTTAAGAATCCAAAAGTAAAAAACTTTTTAAGATTTTCATGCACCCAATGTTATTAAAAACTTAAAAATATGACCTTTTCAGCATGTAGGAAAGAAAGAAAAGAAGACAGAGTGTAAAGAGTAAAGAAAAGGAACCTTGTGTGTCATAGTGAATATTGTTGTTTTCTGGGTGAGGAGGAGAATCTGTTTGAGAGTGATTTGATTGGAGTTGAGTTATGAAGGACCTGAGTTCATTCTTGAGATGTTCAAACTGATTTGGATATTGAGCTTCAAGCTTCTTCAACTCTTCCAATGCTTCCTCTTCCATCTTGAAAGGCTCTCTAGCCTCTTTGCTTTCTTTCTTTTCTTTCTTTGTTTCTCTCTTTTCTTTTCTTTTCTTTCAAAAAAAAAACAAATCAGTGACAGTGTGTGAAAATGACTCATAAAGAAGGGAAATTAATGCCAAATGAACTTTTGATGTTTTTCCTGTTTTCCTGCTTTTTGTAGTTTGTTGCCACTTCAATCACTTTTATTTATTTTGTTCAAGTGTGCAATTGAGATTTTGGAAGGTGGAAAGTTAGGGTGCTTCTATGTGGTTTCCAAGGATTAATACTTAATTTAATAGGGTTGAAGGTTAGGAAAATTTTTTTAAATAAATAAAATTTAATCATTATTTACCAAAATCCATTTTCCTAAAATTATTTACCACTTTACATTGTGTCCAGTACTGAGTTAATAGCCTAATACCGCGTTCATTCCAGTACCACTCCTAGATGAACTGGTACTGCGTTTATTTCAGTATCTCTTAATCCTAATTGAATATTCCAATATTTTATTTATTATTTATTTTATGATGAGATATGTTGGGAAAAAATCAACCTGCTTCGTTTCTTTCAAAAGAAATAAATGGACCGTGTCATTTTTTGCAACAATTCTTTTTTTATTAGTTATTTTTACTTTCTCAATTACATATCCAATCAAAATAATTAAAAAAAAAATTTAAATGACTGTAATGGATATTTATAATTTTTATTTTTCAATTATTATTTATGCATAAAGAGTACTCACCTCAAGATATTAAAGTACTCATGAAAAATAATGAGTTAAAATAAAACTAAATTTATTATTATTAAAAAAAA
>JASCZI010092418.1:0-11806 GCA_036250425.1 Stylosanthes scabra
AATATCTATGGATTTGCAAAATTAAGGGGGAACATAAATGCTAAGGAATGATATGCGACTTGAAATTCAACAAAAGGAATATTCAACATCACCAACAAATCATGAAAAAATCACCCCAATAATGTCAAAGAATGCAAATTGATGAAAACATTGAAAAGCAACTATTATGGGAAGTTTTCTTATCTCTTATTTATAATGTTTTTGATGAATGACTTAAGTAGGCTTGGTACACCTATTTAAGAATTCTTACTTGTTTAGAAGGCATAGGTGAACTGGTTGATAGGTGACATAGTGGGATAACTATGATCAGTAATAATTTGTATCAATAATAATTGCATGATAACTAACAAGTGGCTATGTTTAATTTTGATTATAATTATGATATTATTAATCATTATGATTGTTTTAATGAATGACTAAAAAGGTTTAGTACACCTATTTTAGTTAATATGCATGCTTTGATAAACTTGATCTATATAGAGGGAACAATATATTTATGTTTTTCCTAGTTCTTTTTTGTTAACGTCAAAAGGGGGAAACCTCTTTGATTTCAATATCCTCTTTTCTTCTTTTTCCTAATGACAAAGGGGGAAAATGAATATTTTGAGGATATGTTATTTGCAAAAGAAGAAAATATATGTTTTAATAAAAATTTGTTGCTTGCAAAAGTATTTGTTTGTTTATTTGTTATGCACTTTTTTAGGGAAAATAATGCATAAGTTCAGGGAGCACTTTTGCAACATTTTTACAACTATATGTTCATATCCTCAAAATGTTTGTCATTATCAAAAAGGGGGAAATTGTTAACCATGTTACAATATGTATAAGTTCATTTGATTAGGTTTTGATGAATGACAAACATTGAAGTTGAGGATAAGCGTTAAAAGATGCAAACGACGTCAAGACAAACATTGAAGTTGAGGATAAGCGTTGGAAGCAAGCAACAAGACAAGAAGACGAGTCCGCAAGCTTTGAAGATGGTTTAGTATCTTAGGATTTAGGTAAACTTCTTGTCAAGAACCAAAGTTTATTATCTCTCTCACACACACACAAGAAAATGTTTTTAAAGAAAAGGTTTTATGAAAACTATAGCCGTAAAAGTTTTATAACTTGTTAGCTGTTTTAAAGGTTGGTGCATGCTGTCAATCTTGACCTTTGTGCACTAAAGTGACAATAACTTGAACTACAGAACTCCAAACGATACAGTTCTTGTTGCGTTAGAAAGCTAACTTCCGGAGCTTCAGATTGATATTTATGTCTTTTGTGAACAGTAAAAATACATTTTTACGGTCAGTAAAAAGTAAAAATACATTTTTACGGCCAGTAAATAGTAAATTACTATTCCCACGGCTAGTGAACAGTAAATTACTGTTCCCATGGCTAGTGAACAGTAAATTACTGTTCCCACGGCTAAATTGCTTGGGATGCTTATAAATAGATGGTTTGAAGCCTCATTTCATACACTTGATCATTTAAAAACCCTCTTGTAATTATACTTCTTTTTCATATCAATTACAAAGTGTTTTATGCACTAATTTGAGAGATATACACATTTGGTTCATAGAGCTTTAATCGTAATCATCCACTCTATTTGAGAGTTGTAATTTCTCTTCTACTCTTTCTACTTCCTTTGTTAGAGTGACTTGGGGTGTGATTCTCAAGGGTGAGGCTTGTTATTACACTATAGTCGGAAAGGATTCCAAGAGTACAATAAACACTCAAAGAAAATCTTGAAGTTGGGATTGCTTCGAGTGGAGTGGGTTATTGTCCTATTAAGCACTCAAGGAAAATCTTGAAGTTGGGACTACTTCGAGTGGAGTGGCTTAATAGCTTGGTGAAAGTCTTGTGATACCGTGAGGTGTAAATCAAGAGCTCGTGTTGTAAGGGTTTATCAAGCACCTTGAAGCTTGGTGGTTAGTAGAAATCTCAATTGTGATTGAGAAGAGTGGACTTAGGCAAAGGTTGTGCCGAACCACTATAAATCTTGTGTATCGTATCTCTATCTCTCATCTTTTATAATTTCGTTATTTACATTTAAACAAGTGTTTTGGAAAGTACAAGCTCCTTGTAAGTACTTAAGAAGTGGCTTAAGTCCTTGGAAAAATACTAGTACAAGCATTTGAGTCATTTAAATTTCAAGTAATTTAAGCTTCCACGAAAATTTATCATTGTTGTTATTATACTCAATTCATCCCCTCTTGAGTATACGTGCTACGTGACTAACACTATCTACCCTTGATTCCTAGGCTTCAAAGACTTTACGCCTCCATGAGCTCCGCTCCTAATATGACATGGCATTTGGAAAACCAAACAAATGACGACCTTGTGACACACCCTTTGCACGGTATGCAGTGGAAGGAATTTGATCATAAACACCCTATCTTTTCCAATGAAACTAGGAATGTAAGAGATGGCCTTTGCTCTGATGGGTTTGCCCCAAACATTCACTTTGGTATTCCTTACTCGTGTTGGCCTGTAATAGTAACCCCGTACAACTTTCAACCTGATATGTGTATGAATGATCCTTACCTTTTCCTTACATGTGTCATTCCTGGCCCAGATAATCCAAAGGCCAAAATTGATGTATTCCTTCAACCGTTAGTTGACGAGTTAAATCAGTTGTGGTCAGAGGGTGTGTTAACATATGATGTGTCAAGTAAAACAAACTTCATGCTTAAGGATACTTTTATTGTGGACAATTAACGACCTTTCGGCTTATGAAATGTTGTCTAGTTGGATGACGCAAGGGACTATTCTCAGATAGTAGATACCGGTCAGGCAATACAACTTCTGGGGTACGGAGTAGAACATAACCGGACTAAGCGTAGCATATTATGGGATTTGCCGTATTGGAAGGATCTCCTTGTGCGTTATTGTTTAGATGTGATGCATATCGAGAAGAATGTCTTTGATAATGTCATACACACTGTGATGGACAACGATAGGACAAAGGATAATCATAAGGCAATGTTAGACTTAGCAGAATACTATAGAAGGCCATATTTAAACCTAGTTAACATTGGGAATAGGAGTTTCGCGAAACCTAAAGTGTGTTATATGCTAACGCTAGAGCAAAGGCAACAGTTTCGTTGGTTGCAAGAGTTGAGACTACTAGATGGTTATGCGTCTAATTTGAGCAAGTGTGCCAGTGTTACTCAAGGGAAGTTTCACGGGATGAAAAGTCATGATTGTCACGTGTTCATGGAATGTTTAATCCCAGTTCTCCTTAGGGAACTTCCTGATCATGTGTGGAAGCCGTTAACCTAGTTGAGTCAATTCTTTCGTGATTTATGTTCACCAACCCTTTCAAGGGAAAATCTTGTAATTATGGAACGCAATATTCCCATGATACTGTGTAATCTTGAAAGAATCTTTCCTCCTAGTTTCTTCAACGTAATGGATCATCTACCGATCCACTTGGCTTATGAGGCCCAAGTATGTGGCCTGGTTAAGCATCGATGGATGTACCCGTTCGAGCGACAAATAGGTGTGTATAAGAGATCAGTGAAAAACCGAGCCAAGATAGAGGAATCCGTGTGTGAGGGATACTTATCAAAAGAGATAACACACTTCTGTTCCTAATACTTTGGGCCTCATGTACAATCAATCTGCACACGGGTTGGTCGAAACCACGATAGCGGAGAGCCTTCGGGACCACCCACGTTGTCAATCTTTAACCAATCGGGTATACTATGCGGGAAGAAGCAGACTAAGTGGTTAAAAAACCAAGATTAGAATGCTGCTCACTTACATATTCTCTTGAATTGTGTAGAAGTTGAAGAATTTAGGAGGTAATGCTCTTTTTCATATTTATAATTATTTTTGTAGATTAAATCCAACTAAAACGTGTCAATGTTAGGGTCTTCGATACTTACGGGTTGTACGAAATGTTCTATGGAACTGATGATATCCAAGAATTTCCGGAATAATTCAACTCACATGTAAAGAATCCAAATAACCGTATCTTGTGCCCACATTTAAAGAGCTTGGCCTTCGGACCCAAAAGGTCATACTTATCATGGGGTATGATGAAGATAAACGGTATGAAAGTTCAAACACCTGAAAACTCCCGAGGTTCAACTGACAACACCGGTGTTTACCTTAAGGGTGATTCCGCCCAAGGCGAATGTGATTGGTATGGCATGTTGAAAGAAATTCTCGAAATAAAGTACACGAGTGAGCCTAGGAAATGAGTGGCAATATTCAGGTGTGAGTGGTTTGATCCTGCACGACCTAGGGGTACTCGAATGCATAAAGATTATAAGATTATTGAGGTGAACTATGCTAGGAGATACGATAGGTATGATCCGTTCATAGTGACAAATAATGCAAGACAAGTTTATTACATGTCATATCTAGGTTGGGATAGGAACAACTGGAGAGTAGTGATTAAGTGAAAACCTAGGGGCATGGTTAAATATCACGAGGAAAAACCCAAGAAGAACCATTTCAGAATAATGAAGAAACTCTAGTTAGAATTGTAACTGATACAAATATGCCACATGCCCTTGCATCCCACACTGGTGAGGTTGAAATAATTAACCTTCCAACGAGTGCACGCACTAGACAGTCAAATAATGAGATCAACACAGGAAGTGAAGAAGACACAGACGATGAGGACCAAGATAAATCAGATTTTGGTCCTACATCCAATGAATCCGAATAAAGTAAATGAACACGTCTAATATTTATATTTATAACCTAAGTATTTATAGTTGTTAATTGTATGCTTAAGTAAATGTTATACTTGGTTAATGAAATTTTCATGTTATTTCGCACAGGATCTATGGTGAAGGATGGTGGCAGGGGGCGGGGCGCTGGCAGAGGTAGAGGGAGGTCGAAGAAGAATACAGGTGTCCGACTTAATTTAGACCCCACATCTCGTCCCTCGACATCTACACCCACCACCAGCCCACCCTTTGTAGCCATCGAGGGACTGTCAGTGAGAATTCCGCAGATGCTGATGATCCCGACATCAGGCTCCCGATTACAGTCATTCGGGACGGCTGGGGCCCGCAGACGCAGTACTCACCACTTATGCCAGAGACACAGATGCCGCCACAGACTTCATCACAACCCCAGCCAACCACACCATCCACAGGTGCTGATGTGGCCGATGATGATACCGAGGATACGGCTTCCGCCACTGCGGACACCCGCCCATTGCTTATTTGTGACGAGCATGACTAGTTAGTCCTGTTATCTCTTTACGATTCTTTTAATCTTTCCTTTCAATATGTTTTTGTTTAGTTGACTGTGAATATAAAATATTAAATGAATTGTTTTATTGTGTGTCATTGGAATAGTTGGTATGCCCGCTATTCAGCCAACCACCTAATGAGGCCATCGAGTTCTGGTGGGAGGAGTGGCTGATAAGTAATCATACTTATATTTATCAATTTGCCACATTTATTGTTTCTTTAATTCTAGTTACAGTTTACATTAAATTAATAGTTTATCTACTACATAATGTCTAATTTGCAGAAGAGATTCAGGTTCCTAGGGGCGATGAGGCCAACATGCGTAAGGATTGGGAGATCAGGGCGGCTAAGCGCCATCGGCGGTTGATGCACAACATTCGCAGGCGGTATGTGGACTTTTTGGCCTCACCAGAGTATCAAGCGATGCGGAGGGCCAACAAGGCTAACCGCGCTTGTAGCACAGGTGGATCACTCCACACGGGGGGTCTACAACATACTCGGCCATTGCGAAGAAGATGGTAATTTCTCCAACTCTAAACAACTCATTTAGTTAAGTATTTCGCCAATGTTTATACTATTTATCCGAATGCACTATCACATGCGGCAGAGATTGGGCGCGAACCCACGCAGAGTAAGGTGTTTCTGCGAACCCACACCAAGAAAAAGGATCGGGGTTAGTTTGTGGATGAGCGTTCCGAGCACGACATGGTGAGTACTGAGTAATAAACTTTCATTTCATAAATTAACAGTTAAAGTTCTCTTTAATTTCCCATATACATAACTTGTATACATATACTTCTGGTATTGTCTTTTGCAGGAGTTACACAAGGCCGAGATGAAGCGACCGTGCCGCCTATATTGCTGCAGGTGAATCAGCGGGCCCTCCCATAGATGAGGATGAAGTATGGGACAAGATCGCTGGCGCTCGAAAGTGACGCTGGATTTACAGAAAAGATAAGGTACCGAAAAGGCCCCCGCCTCGGCTAGTAGATCCGGAAGACGCCTCTACTTGCAGTGGACTTGATGTGAGGGAGCATATCACCTTGATGAACTGGGAGATCCAGCAACAGGCAGAGGAGTACAAGCGGGAGATGGAAGCTTGGAAAAAGTGGTACGAGACCTACATGACCTGCCTTCAGACCACTCTTGACACGCAGTCGGCGAAGTTTAATTAGTGCAAGCGTACCATCTTCCAGATGTACACTTTCATGCAGCAGATGGGCGGTAGCTCCTCCTCAATGCCTCCACCACCATTATTAGCTCACCCCCCCTCGGCCCCACTTGCTGCTATTGCTGGGTCTTCTTCTGATGATGGGTCTTCTTCTAATGAAGAAGTCTACAATTAATACTGTGTTTTTTTTTCATCACAGACTAGCTTTAGTACGTTATTTTCTTTTTTTCATACATTTATATTATTTGTGACGTTTATTTTCCATGTGATAATTGTGTTGTTGTTATGAATAATTTGGGTTTTAAGTTGATTTTTATATATAATCAGGTTTATATTGATAAAATTGAAAACATGTTCAGCAATAAAAAAAAATGAAAAAAAATAAATCCGTGCCACATTTATCGATGGCTAAGCCGTAGCTAAATTTTCCTAATTTTTCTTAAAAAAACTGACCTTTACCGACAGCTTGGGTGACGCTATTAATAACCAAATACTCCACCATTGTCGACGGCCAGGGCGTTACTAAAGTTATGAAAAACATTATTTTGGTAACGTATTACTATCGACGGCTAGGACGTCGCTAAAATTATAAAAATCATAATTTCGATAACGTATTATTATCGACAGCTCGGGGACCGTCGATAATAATTAGCAACAACCAGTTTTGTCACGCCTTTTTGTTGACGTATGTTGTATTAATGTATTTTGCGAGTTTTTCTCAGCTCATATTTATATTTTCTGTATCGTAAATGGTAGATGTATTTCTATCTTTCACAGGAGTCCTCTAACATTTTTCATTAGGAACTAGCTTTTTCTGTCTTTGCTTATGTATTGTTCTTTCTAGAACTTATTTATATAATTTCATATCGATACATCTTTTGATGGGAAAATAAAAAGTCATGATGCATGGTTTATATAAAAGCATAGTGTTTAACCAGGGCATTGCGTGTCCTCATCTATACCATGAAAGGACTGGAACATTTCAAATAAATTACTACACACAAGATATCAATTTCCATGAAAGATGATATATATTGATATGGAATAAGTAATAATAATAGTGACTTCTATGTGCTGTGCATACCATGCATAATCTTTTAACATAATACATATGCATGATATGAATAAACATAACATATGATAGAGTTTTATGTAATATGATTGTTCGGCAGCAGGAGTTACCTGCAATGAATTACGACATGCTCGTAAGTTCTAAGACAAGGATTAAAGGTAGATATTATACATTTAGCACGAGTTATTATTCCCTTACTTATATTATTGGGTAGGCAAGTCTAAGAAAATTCGATAATCAATGCCAGATTTTCAAAGATGCGATCCAGATGACTATGTTGTTTGAAAATTTAAAACTTATCTTAATATTATAATACTATTTCTTCTAAAAATTTAAGTCAAGAGAAAGACACGCATATATCTCTAATGGTACTCTCCCTCACAAACCATTTTTAAAGTTTGCATGATTTATTGATTTTACATATGATTTTTTCTTCATTTTATTTGTCTTAGGTTGAATTTTTTTTTAGATCAATAAAAATCGAATCTTAAACGTTTCAAATATAAGAAGCTCTGATATGTTATAATATCACTTCTCTTTAAGTTTAAGTGGATAGAAATAAAACACATAAATAATTACATTTTTCATACATTTATTTAATTTAATTTTTATTTTCCGTTGTAAGAAATGTCGGATTCGAGTCTTATCTAAGACAAAAAAAAAAAAAAATCTCTTATTGATAGTACTAATACTAAATTATGAAGTGAGTTTCCTAAAATTGAAACTTAACAACGGTGTAAAGGTATAATTAGGCACTTATTATATTTAATATTATATAATTACTCTAGCAGTAATAAATATTTACTAAATAAAATAATTTTGAATTGTTCTAATAGGCTGATATTTGTTGTATTTCGAATACTTTTGTTTAATTTATAACTAACTTTTTTTTTAATTACTCCTTTAATCATGAAATTACTTTATATATTATAATTTTTTTTTGCAAAATTATATTGAAAGAGAGACTCGAACCCGAAATCTTTATTAGGGGAAGAGGACAAATGTTATTTAAGTTACCGTTGATTGGCACTTTATATATTACATGATCAACAATGTTATGTAGTCAATAAAAATTCAGTTAATATCAGCCAACAACTTAAATTAGATATTCTATTTTTTTAGGTTTCGGATGTTCTATTTCTAAATAATACAAAGTTGGCTGTTGATTTGCTTTAGGCTTCGAATGTTTTATGACTTTCATTGTGGATGCTTTATTAACAATGATTATGAATGTTCTATTTTTTATTGGTTCATTTGTTAGTTTGAAAATTATTGGTTACTTTTATATATATATATATATATATTCACCAAAAATGATATATAGTCTTTAGGCTTCAAACTTTCATTACAAATAAAATTTTGCGTTTAATTACGATTCTAACCTTAGTTATGTATATTATATATATGTACTCATACATTAAGCTAGAAGCACTCATAATTCATATGACAGATAATATCCTTTATCAATCAATATACTTCATACTAAATAAGCACATGACAAAGTATAAGATCATATGATCTATTCGAATGTACCATATACAAGTTGAGTTTGCAAACTGAACTGTCGCTTGCCATCGAGAATTTCGTCCTCATCTACAGCGTAGTAGACAAGTGTTGTCACAATATTAACACTTTGCTTTTCTTTTGAATGTATATATATTGAAAATCTTGACAAAAATACCAAAAGTATTTAGGTGATTAATTAGAATAGAAGTAGAAATAGTCTTCGATGAGTTATTTTTATCAAAATTTTAAATTTTTTAGAAATATTTTTATTGTTTGAATTTTTTTTAGAATTATTTTCTTCTATTTTAAATTTTTTTGGTTTTTTTTTCATATATATATGATAGAGGACCGTATTAGGTTTAAGAGTAGTACACTTCAACTTCAATATTATTCATAGCAGTTACTGTTAGATGGAGCCCTTGAATATGGACATATACATCTATGTATGTCTGATTGTGATGTTAAGTATCTTGCAATACAATCCTACAGATTTTTGCCGGTTGTTGGAAAAATACATGTGCTTAATCTTATTTCCTATCTTTAGAAATTAATTAAACAGGGTTTGGTTTAATTTAATTTAATTAAGTGTATGTGTATTGTCAATATAAATTAAATGTCTAGAATAAGACTGAATACAGAAGGACATGACAATATAATATGCCAAACCATTTCCAATGTTAATTTGTTAAGGGATAATGAATCATATGATGTTAGACTATAGGATAAATTTTAATTATGGAGAAAGTTTAGGAGTTATAGTTAGGTAGTGATAATTTTTTTTAATGCATTAATTTTTTTTTATTTTGTATTTTTTATTAATGATTAAATAAATGAATTAAATTTTATAAATATATAATTATAGATATTACATATATAAAATTATGAATATTAAATTTAAATAAAATGATTTTATGTTATTTTCTCTCAATATATATTACTCTTTAATTATATAGAGAGCTAACCACATGCATCCATTAAGTATATTTGAAAATTGTATATTCTTCTCAATACTTTTGTATTTTATTTTTCATATGTCATAGATTATATTTAAGATAGGGGAGATGTCATAAAAATGAAAAAAAAAGGGGGCAAAAATATTACATTTCAGGCGACAAAATAAAATACCCGTAGATAATAGACAAATTGTCAAATGAATAATATTATTTCTATATTATTTTAAAAAGGTGAATTCTAACCAACCCTCTCTAAATGAGATGGTAAGTTACGGATTTTTTTATTTAAATAGAAAACATAGCGAATTTACGAAAATAGGTGCGGTTTGGAGAATTTATCAATTTAGGCTCTCCTCTCATATCTCGGGCTCTGGAAGCCCGAAATGTTATTTTCACGTATCTCGGGACTGCAGAGCCCGAGATAAGACACACATTTAATTCCCCCATATATCTCGAGACTGGAGAGCTCGAGATAGGTATATCCGGACTGCAGAGCCTGAGATAGGCCCGAAATCCCTCTATATAAGGGCATCCCTTAGCAACTATGACACACACCATCCTCTTCCATCTTAACACAAACTTACCACCAAAAAACATGAATATTAGTGATTTTGTGGCTATTACTCTATATCCAAATGGAGAGATGGGCAGGGATGCGGATGGCATTTGGTTTCGGTCCGTAAGTCCTGTCGTGTTTTAGATGCAGCCCGTCAATACGTTGGAGGAGTTGAAGTCTGCTATTTTGCGCAACATGGGGGCTGTCGGCTCCATGTTAGTGAGACAAGTGGCCTACCGGCTGTTAAATCTTTTTCCTTTTAACCAGTTCAAGTTCAAGATTTTATGGGTCGATGGCGATGCGCATGTCCGTGCGATGTTTGAGTTGCACCGTCGGTATGGATCTCGAGATGTGATGGACCTGCTAACCGAGATGCAGACCGTGAACGTTGATGCAGGAGGTTCGACAAGCTCATACCAAGGTGGGCCCGGTGCCATACTCGCAGCGCCCATACAGTTTGCGACCCAGGAGGTGTCCGACGACGATTCTGACGAAGACTTTGTCGGCAACACGGATGAGTCAAGCGAAAGCTCTGACGGCTCAGAATTTGTCCAGGAATCTCAGACGAGGCAGGGTTTTTTGCTTCTAGCACCAATCCCGATACCTGATTTTGTAAACCATGATGCATGCTAAGTTTTTATGATTAGGTTTTTGATGAATGACAACCATTATGGAATTGATGACAATCATCGAAAGATTTGAGGATCAACTTGAAAGCAAAACAACAACTACGACAAGATAAAGTGATGAACAAACGAAGAACAACATCGAGAAGACTTCTTAGAGTCTTAGGTTTTAGGTAAAAATCTTGTCAAGAACCAACTTATATTTATCTCTCAACACACACACAAAAGAGTTTTATAAATCTTTTTAATGTGTTATTATGTTAGAAAATGTTTTAAAGTTGAAATATAGCCAAAGAGGTTTCTAAAATATGTTTTCAAAGTCATATGATCATGCAAAACAAGTTTTATATGTTAGAAACCCATGCAAGATGGTTCAAACACGTTTTTATGTGTTTTTGGGCCATTTGCATCGATGCAATGATGCTTGCATCGATGCAAATCGCTCAACGTCAATACCTAAGGGATTTTGCAAAAGTTGCATCGATGCAGCAGGGTGTGCATCGATGCAAGGAGCCTAAAATTCAAATATTTTGGCTCCAACGGCTCTCTGCATCGATGCAGAGGTAGTTGCATCGATGCAGATGTGCTGAAAATGCACAAAACGGCTAGTTTGAAAAAATGATTTGATTCCTTTCACACCCCAACGGCTATATTCTTTTGGGAGCCTATAAATACATGTTTATGAAGCTCATTTACAACACTTGATCATTGAGAAAGCTTC
>JASCZI010092430.1:0-11695 GCA_036250425.1 Stylosanthes scabra
ATATATATATATATATATATATATATAAAAGTTTTAAGAAGAAAAAAAAAATATCATTCCCTTATCAAATATTTTCTTATCGTTTTTATGATATGAGTTCATTTTTGTAATACCCTAATATTTAAAAATTATGACGTGTATATAATTATTGAATACTAAGAATGTCATTTACATAATACATATCTAGAAACTTAATAAAAATCGATAATAATAATAATAAATTTATTAGTATATACCATACACTTGAACTCATTAAGACTGATAATATATATAATAACAACACTACATGTATACCTTTTTTTGGTGTACATTTTCAATCAAGTCACAAACGAACAGATTTTTATATATACAACGAACATGTTTTTATAGTTGACACGAACAGGTTTTAAAACATGTTCGTTTGCTTTTAAAAACATGTTCGTTCTAGTAGTAATATTCTGTTCGTGCACGAACAAAAATCTATATATACAACGAACATGTTTTATAGTTGACATGAACAAGTTAAAAACCTGTTCGTTTGCTTTTAAAAACCTGTTCGTTCTAGTAGTAAAAACCTGTTCGTTTGGAA
Organism: Stylosanthes scabra; assembly: GCA_036250425.1. Lineage (NCBI taxonomy): Eukaryota > Viridiplantae > Streptophyta > Magnoliopsida > Fabales > Fabaceae > Stylosanthes > Stylosanthes scabra. The sequence continues at coordinate 569 of JASCZI010092430.1, forward strand.
CTTGGTTGAAGGTGTACACCAAAAAGAGGTATACACCAAGATTAATTGTATATATAAATACCAATGGTTCAAATCAAATGACACTATACATAAGACCTGCAAAACTTAGGTCGAATATTTAACTTACATATATAAATAACTCCCACACTTTCATGACTTTTCTAATTCTCAACTTGACATACAATAACTCATATACAATATTGACAAATTAGAGAAAACCTCTAAGGCATCAGAGGATTAAGAATGCTTTGCTTGCTTTCAGAGCTTGAATCTGTATCTGAAAAATATGATAATAATACGGAATGATAATCTCAAATCACTAAATTCTTAGTACGGTAAAAATTTCAAAACTAACATAAAATATAAGATAGCAGGATTCGGTCAGGCAATCCTACTCGGTCACTCGAGTTTTATAATCTCTCACTTGAATATCTAAATCCTTTAATTTTATTTTACTAATTTCCTTTCCTTATAATTACTTCTATTCTCACCATCTCTCTCATCTTTTTCTCATACCTCTATTCTCTACCCCCATTACTTCTTGACCTTAAGGGATTCTAATCATTTACCTTTCCTTTCTTTTCTTTAAACTAATTTTGTTTATTCTAGATTATTATACTACCTAGGTATCTTCCTCTCTTCATCCTTTCATTTCTTTAATCATCATATTATTATAATTTTCCTATCATCTCATCTTATCTCCTCCTCATCATCATCATTCATCATTACTCCCATCTTAACATTGTCATTATCATCATCATCATTCGTCATAAATGCAAACACAAACAATTCATACAAGTAATACACATACAAATTCAATTACAACAAATAACACATAAACAATGAATATATTCACATAGGCAAACTCAAGCAATGCAAACCAAATCAATACAAAAAAATGCATATAATAAATGTCTATTCTTATGGCTAATGAGTTCACTAGGTTGGTTATCAGGCCAATCCGATCTGGTCCGGTGGCTAACCAATGAACCCTTCCACCGAAGATATGTCCAGGAGGAAAACAGGGCAAAGGCATCACACCTCCCCAACTCTCACTGGTATGGAACTTATATTTCTAGGAGGAAAACAGAATAAAGGGGTTACATTATTACCACATCCTTCCGTCTCTTTGGAAATTCAGAGGAACTTCTCTTTACCACCAGGAGGAAAACATGATAAAGGTATCCTACCTTCCCAACTCTCTCTGGGGAATCATCAATTCCGTTATCATCATATTGATCATCATCATTATCCTACTTATCAATCATTCTCATCATAGTGATCAATCTTAACATTCATCGTTCATAATTCTTTACATTTCATCAACCTCGAGTATCATTCTTTGATCTTACTTAGTCCACCATAGGAGGTTTCAATTGGATATTCCATCATCCATGCTCATCGTCATACCTAAGTTCTGAATATTCATCACTCATTCTCTTTTCACCATGCATGAGATACTAACTAAGTATAAGGAGTAGTGGATAAAACATAAATTTAAAAATTAGCTTGAAAAACAAAGGCTTCAGGACTAGAATCGACTCTAGCTTGAGGTGAGTCGACTCTCTACAACCAATATTTTAAAATCTCAATTCTGTTTCAAAATGAATCGACTCTACAAGACTGGAGTCGACTCTGGGACATCCTTGAGTCAAATCTAAGCATTGTGAGTTGATTCTAAAACTTAACTTTTGCCTCTGTCATGTTTTGAATCGACTTTGGAGATGTAGGACTCGGCTCTCTAGCTTTAAAACTCTTAAAAAGGGTTACTGGGTTGAAATGAATTGACTCTGGACACTTTGAGTCGACTCGGGAGCTTTGAAAATGTATTTTTAGGGCCTCTGGACACTTTGGAATCGACTCTGGAGGTGTGAGAATCGACTCTACGTGTAAAAACATTTATTAGAATTGAGATTAGGTAGCCTAACTCAACCCCAAAAGCTACCACATGGGGTGAGGGATGCCTCACACTTATATACTCTCAAGAGACCATATCCTTGATCAATGCGGGACTTGTAATACACCCCCGTCACGCCTAAGAATGATCATCTAGAGTGTGAACATGAACTGGTGGGTGACCCAACATCATTGGATCAGATAGGCTCTGATACCATAATTTTTTCCTCAAAACTCAAAATTTGTTCGTTCCAAAGCCATTTGAAATATTATTTAATAAGCTTTAAAACAAGATAAAATTCAAAGAATTCTCATCTCCAAAAACCAAGTTACGACCTACCGAAATTCGTTAAAAATCTATTTTCGACAAAACTTGAGAATTTAATTTCTTCAAACCAATTCAGTTGTTCTAAAACCTTTCAAAAACTTTACTAAATCATTTAAAAACATTTCTAACACTTTAAAAACTTTCCCATACCATTTGAAAACATCAATCTCAAATTCATGACCTTTTGGTTTAATTGTAATATATTTGCCATTTGAACTAATCTTCAATATATTATTATTTTTTTTACTTAATTTATTTAAATGTGGATTTATACGATAAAGAAAATAGGAAAAAGTAACCGATTTTAAAAAAAAATCCATTTTTTGTATAAAAATTATTATTTTTTAAAATAACCGGCTATAAACCCATTTTTTTAATAAATGGTTAAAAACCGATTATTTAGCTTTAAAATCAATTATTTCATTAAAAAAACAACTTTTACGTACCAAAATTTATTTTTTAAAATTGGTTATTATTTTCAAAATTGATTAAAAACCAATTTTATGTACCAAAATTTATTTTTTAATCAACTTTTATGTAACAAAATTTATTTTTTATAATTGGTTAATAATCGATTTTATGATTTGAAACCATTTGATTTACTAACCTAAACCAAGTTTATTATTAATCAATATATGATTGCAAGGCACGTTGATCTGTTCTACTACTTTCATTCGCTCGATATCGATGTCGTCAACTCCGCATTTCGAGGAGGTTTCAAGGCACATCTGTTGTACCACTTTCACACCTCTTTTCCTCTATTCGTTTCCATCGTTGTTGTTGCTTCTCGAGTTCGTCATCACCTTGCCTTGTTTCCTCGTCGTCGCGCTTTCTGTTCTTCATCCTTCTGCGCCGCCGCATCCATCTATATTCAGGTTCTTGTCGCCTCAGTGTCTTTACCAGGTTTTACAAGGTTCAGATCTGTCTTTAACTAAGTTCGCCGCCTACCACAAGTCCTGAAGACTTTGGTGAAAGATTGTGGCGCTTTTGCATCTACGGTGTCGCTGCCGTGCTTGGTTCTGCCTGGACTACATTGATGTGTGTGTCTTTCAAGGTATAGTCTAAGATGCCAATCCTAATTACATTTGTTTTAGAGTGTCTTTGAATCTAGTTTAGAGTATGATAACTTATATGGGATCCAAAAGAGTTCAACAATGGAATGTGTGGCGAAAGGAGATGGATATAAGAGTTAGGACAAATGAGGAGTTCAGAAGATTGGAGTTTGTTTCCTTTACTGTTTTTGTGGAGAATTTACCAATTGATGTCTCTAAGTATGAATTGTTTTATTTGTTCAAATGGAGTGGTTGGGTCAATGATATCCATCTACTTAAGAAGGAGAAGGAAGAAAAGACTTATTGTTTTGCATTCATAAGGTTTACAATGAAGGGTGGAGCTTTAAAAGCTAAAACGGAGATGAATAGCATGAATTTGAGGGGGGTACAAGATTAGTCTAAAAGATGCATATTACAGAAGAGATAACAAGACTATGACAAGATCAGAAAACGGTCCTCATGAGGTGGTTAAGGCAGGTTCAAGAAATGATGGTGCAAAAACGGTCAAAGTAGTGAATGAAAGGGAGATTGTATTTGCAAACGAGTTAGTTATGATGATATGTGAGGAAGATAGAGGAAATGAGAGTAGAGTTTTAGTCTCACATGATATTTTGGATGAGTGGAGTTTTTTAAATTACAAAGATAAGCCATCCATAAGTGCAGATACAAGCAGTGACCAGTATATCATAGTGTGTGAGAAGGAGGTTTTTGATGATAGGGTTGATCTTCTACATTTACAACATATGGAGAAATTACCACATTTAGGGTATTTAACGATGAATGGTAGAAGGATTGAAGATGTTCAACATGAAGGGGAGAAGTTCATTACAAGCAACCATGTGCATCCCTCTGATCTGGAAGAAACGACAAATCAAATATGGAAGGTCCATTGCCAATGAGGTAAGATAAAGAAAAAGAAGCTGCTAGCAAGAAAAGTTAGTGGAAACCAAAAATCAATAACAAAAAAAGTAAGTCGGCATAAGGTGACTAAGGAAGTTGAGAGACTAGGTAATGAAGTGGTAAATAATGGAGAGGAGGTCTTGGAGAGGGTATTGGAAAAGGAGGAAACAACAAGAGTGGTACAAATTAAGGAGATTAAGAAAACAAAAACTAGAGATGTATATGTGTCTAATGTTGATTTTGAGACGGGAGGCTATGAGGATGGGGTGGATTTAATGTCTATTTTAAAGGAGTAAAATGAAGCTATAGCGTTGAAAAGAAGAAAAACTAAACAAAAGGAGAAAGCACGTAAGAGCAGACAGATAAGAACAAAACCAAATTAATGTTTGTGTCAAGGATGACAAAAAAGTTGAAGAGCATGACAGTCGTGAAGGAGATCATCTGGATTTTGGGTTTCGTGCTTTGGAGTAAGGTGTTTTTAGGTGTTTCTAGTTGTTGATGTTAATGATTTTCTTGGTGTTGAGTTAAATATGGTGTTTATGTTATGATTTTGCCTTTTGATGTATTTTTGTTTTGGAATTGTACTTTTGGATCCTTGTTGCTGGTCCTGATGGCATTGCCGAAAGGATTAACTTAGTGTCCTAGACTTGTCGCTTCGTTCCCTGTTTGGATCGAGAATAAAACCAACCTTTCTAAAAGAAAAACTATAAACACCCCTACTTTTCTCATTAGCTTACAACATGTTGAGTAAGTTATGAATTAGCGTTATCCTTTTTTTTTAATATCACGGTATTTTTCAGTTTAGCAAGTTGAAAACTACTAATCCACTGCCAACAAAAGTTTTATTTAAGGGTGTATTGGCGAACCACAAAATGAAATTTAAATATTTAATTTGACACTTAATTAAACAAACTAACTAATGAACTGACCATTAAATTCACTCAATTTGGTAGAGTGTTACTCCGTTTTATATTCAAATTAAAGGATTAGTCGTGAGTATTTGAGAAGACACTCTAGAATCTTTGTCTATTTAGTTTAATTTCTCGATTGTTACCTTCTTGAACTTGAGCTTATTATTTGCATTGTACCCGCATAACCGGGATTAAGGCTTGGTCTCTTATGCGGAACGGAAAGTAATATTATAATTTTTAATTTTATTAAAAAACTATATATATGATTTCCGAAAAAATGACGTTGGGTAACCAATAAAAATTCAGTTAACATTAGTTAATAATTTAAATTGAATGTTCTATTTTTTTATATTTTGGATATTTTGTCTTTAGGTTTCCAATGTTTTATTTTTAAAAAATACAAAATAAATTAATTGTTAATTATTTTAGATTTTAGATATTCTATCATTTTCATTATAAACGTTCTATAAATAATAATTTAAATATTTTATTAATTAATTTATTAGTTAAAACATTATTTATTATCTATATTTTCTCTTCCCGAAAGGTTTGGCTATTCGCATATTGCAACAAGGACATATTTATGAAGTGGCTATTGCAAATCCCAAAAGATTTTTCGAATCTTGGATGAGACATGTCCAATGCGGTTCAAATTAAGGAAGAAATAAAGAAAGAGAGAGCCATTCTTTGTGATCATAGGGATAATATGGCAACGTTTTGGCATAAGCAAGGGACAGATTCTGATAAACTGCAGATCGCAGATCCTCGGATATGATGTTACCCAATACAATATTAATATAGATTTAAATTGCGATTGGAGAAGTGTTAGTTTGTTTTTTGTTGCACAAATAATTTAGCAGTAGAAATAGGATACTACTAAGGTGTAAAAAAAAAAAAAGGTTTGATAAGTGAATTGGTAGGGGCAGGGATACTATTTTTCAGTGAGAATCAGCCAGTAAAAGTATTCGTTATATTAAGAATAGGTTTCATTCTTATTTTGAAACAATATTCTATATAAACTTGAAATTTCTATCTAATTACAAAACTTAAAAAAAAATTTAAAAATAAATCATATTTATTTTACACGAATTTCTAATAAACATCAATATAATCTCTAGGGATGAAACTAGAAGTTAAAAAATTTAAATATTCATCTAATATTCTATTAGAAATGGTATAGGGATATAATAAAATAATTTATTTATGTATAAAATATATTTTAAAAATATTTTTTAAGAAAAATATTTTTTAACTCATTTTATAATTAAAAAATAGACGGGTTCACCCGATATATATTAACCATTCACTTGTAATCAATTTTTGCACCGAATTCAAAAACCAAATAACTAATTTTACAAGGCTGGAAAACTTTATTATTTTTTTATTAATAGTTACCCTTTAAATTTAAAAAATATTGGCAAAAAATATAGAGCTGAACTATTAGGCTAAAAATGTTGGGTTGCACGTAGGTTAAAAGTAGTGATAAATGGGAAATACATATTAAAATTCCTAACTTTCGAGGTTCTCCTTGTTAATACCTGGTGGAACTCTGATCCTTGTTAATACTCTCAGTCTATAAAAAGGTATTGCAAGAAGTTGTTATTACTACTCGATTTGCAGAAAGAATAAAACAAAAATATACATTGTAGGTGAGTCCATAAGCAGCTCTCAATATACGTTTATAATTTCTCATTACAGCACATTATTAGTCACACATACACGCCACATGCATAATACATTTTCTTCATCTTTTGTTCTTGCATTCCATTGATTATTATCGAATGAACCATATACCATCATATATATATATTGCTATATATGTTTATGTTGGGAGCTAAGAACATAAATGGACTCTCAAGCAGTCAAGCCTAATAAACCTTAACAAGGATAATAAACATGCATATGCCCTAATTACTTGATGGTGATCATTCTTATGACATTATTGTATTGTTTATTGCATAATTTCATCTTCATCCATCATTTTATGTTGTTATGCATTAATTATTTCTGTGAAGGTAATAATTAAAACTTAAAAAAAGTTTGCTATATTAGTGAGTATATGACAATTAGCTAGCTAGATACTCACTTGATTGTAAGAAAAAAAAAATACTCACTTATTATTCAATAAGTGATTTTAAGTGAATCTTAGTTTAGCTCAAAATACGTATGTAATTACTAATTACTCTTCAAAAATATATTTGTCATAACTTCGGATCAAGTTCTTCTAAAATAAAATAAATTGATAAAATGATAAAAAAAAAAAGTTAATTATTCTTAAATTAAGATAGAATAAATCTATATGTACCATTGTACACATCTGTAAACATCATTTAGTAACACGAAAAAATGTAAATAATAGCACATAAAAATTTCTATTTCTGTGTAAATATTTATATTTTTCTGTGTTGTCAAATGGCGTGTACATATGTGTGGCGTCTACATGTGTGTACAATGATACATCTAGTATTACCGATTAAGATTTACTGAAATTTGTGGCTATATATATTTCAATCATCAGCAAGGTGTTAACATGGAAGCAGACAAGGAGGAAATGGAATCACTGCTTGGTCAAGCTGAAATATGGAAGTTCATGACGAGTTTCACAGACTCAATGGCACTAAAATGCGCCGTGGAGCTCCGCATCGCCGACATAATCGACCGCCACTGCGAGCCACTCCCGTTGTCGAAGATAGCCGAAGAAATGGAAGACGCGGCTTGCCCTGAGATGTCGATGCTGGAAAGAATAATGAGGGTTCTTGTAAGAAGAAATATCTTCAGTTGTCAGATCTCAGAAAACGGGGAAAGGGTGTACGGAGGCACACGGGCGTCGAAGTGGATTGTACGTGACGCAAAGATGACGTTGGCACCGATGTTGCTGCTTGAGAATCATCCCATTCACTTGAACCCTGGTCACTACGTTAGTGAGTGTATAAGGGAAGGAATGAAGAATGGCACTGCCTTTTTCATGTGCCATGGCCATGAACAATTTGTCATGACAGGTTTCAAAAACTATATATATTCATTTTTTCTCACCAAATCGGCTCTTAATTTCTTTCAATTTGTTTTATGATTCATTAAAATATAATAAAATTATACTGTCATACTGATATTTCATCGCTTTTTAGCTATTAATCTTGATTGATTTTAATAATAAAACTAATATATGATTAAGATCAACGGTTAAAAATGCTGAAATATCGACATATCACCGTATAATCTTCGTAAAATATAATAGTTAATGTTATTTTCTTAAAAGAAATGTGTAATACATATATAGTTATGTTGATTTCTTTTAAGAATAGACTATAATATATGAAATTTTGCATATGTAAATAATTTTAAAAGATATGAATAAAAAAAAAGCACTTGAAATGTTTAAAAAATGACAAAAAAATAAAAAATATTGTATTTTTTAGAGTAACAAACAAATTTTGTATGCAGAAAAAGTTTATGCATTTTTTTTAAAGATTTATTTATAGTTAGTATATTTTGAGGTTATTTTTGTCGATAATATTAACTTTCTTATATTTTTAGTAGTTTACCTTTTATTATATTATGAAAGTTGTAGATATTTAATTTTGAAAGAATAAAACATCTTGTAGGCGTGCATTCTACATATATATCAAATAAAAAAATAGTTCACTATTTTGAATTTCTTAAATATTTTACTAATTTTCTATGTTTAAATTACATACGAAGTTCTTAGACTTTCACTCAATTTTCAATTATTTTTTTTTAGCAAAATTGTTATCAATTCTTTATAATATTTATAAAAAATTTTAATCAGGTTCTAATAATGTAGTAGAAATGCTTCTAATATTTATAGCTGTGAAACGTGTATATAGGCCTGGACCCTGAATATAACAGGTTGTTCAATGAGGGTATGCTTTGCACTGCAAGGATTGTGTCAAAGGCTGTGATATCAGGGTACAAAGATGGGTTCAAAGAGATTAAGACATTGGTTGATGTTGGAGGTGGAATTGGAGGTTCACTCTCTGAGATTGTGAATGCATTCCCACACATCAAAGGTATTAACTTTGATTTGCCTCATGTTGTTGCAACCGCACCTATTTATGATGGTATCACCCATGTTGGTGGAGACATGTTTGCTTCCATTCCTCAAGCAGATGCTATTTACATGAAGGTATCACAGTCTATCACACCACATTATTATTAATGTTCATATCTTATTTACCAGCAGTTAATAATGTTTTTTTTTTTTTTGGTAGAGAAAATCAATGCAAATGATAAATGTGAATTCATGTGATGTTTGACACACGCACTAATAACAAGGAAACATAGAATACAATCCTACCAACAATATTTAGATAAACAAATTGATGATCTTTTAAATTCCTAAATTGATTAATTAAACTCATTTTGGTTATGTGGTTTTATCTTGGTGTAAAACGTCCAATTAACTAATTTGAAGTACCTAGTTTATCATATTAAAGTATAAACCATGCCACGCTAATATTGTAACGTTCAGTACTATTAATTGAAAATTATTATTTATTCTTAAATTCTTTTAAAATTTACCTATATTTTTCTACCAGTACCCTTTCTCTAAATTTTTCTTATACATCTTTTCAAAAAAAAAAAAGAATTTTCTTATACCTGCATCCATATCAGATACCGGTAACATTAGCCTATTCTTAATTATGCAACTAGTTTCTATCTATCACCTAACTTTGTTTATAGCTTTTAACGAGAATTCTATTCCTAAAAGAGAAAGTTTAGGAAGCTGATAGTTTGTTAGTGAATAGGTGGTCAATAGGTTTTTTCCTTTTTTTCTCTTTCCTCTTTTACCACCCACTATTTCGCTAATTACACTCATGGGCTCCCTATGGATTTCCTAACGTTGGCTCACTAGCATTACTCTTTTTAAAAATACGTGTGCTATACTAGAAAAATCATCGGATATGATCGAGTACAATGTAATTGGCATTTTAATTTGATGATATTTCATGAATTTTTTTTTTTTTTATCAGTGGGTTCTACATGATTGGAGCGACGAGCACTGCATGAAGATATTGAAGAACTGCAAGAAGGCAATAGGAGAGAGTGGGAAGGTGATAATCGTTGATCATGTTCTTAAGCCTGAAGGAAACGATCTGTTTGATGACACAGGCTTTGCCTTCGACATGATGCTTCTTGCACACAACAGTGGTGGCAAAGAAAGGACAGAAGAAAATTGGAAGTGGCTCTTTAAGCAAACAGGCTTCCCTCGCTACAACATCATCAACATCAATGCTCTTCCATCCATCATTGAGGCATTCCCAATCTGATATCTCAATAAATCACGCACTTATCATTGTTTCTGTTCTTGTTAGCAATTTGGGATTGCTCTTTGCAATTTGAATAAAACATATATGTGAAGTCTCACATCGCTAGGAGAAGAAAACGAAATATGCCTTATAAGAACATGAATGTACTTTTTAAGTTCGTTTTGTGGATGTGATTGTGTCAAGAATCCAATGCTTTGCTATTAGTGAAAATGGAATCTTGTATGTGTGCAACTTCTTATAATAGTCCCTTTATCTTGATCCCTTTAAATAATAATCCCTTCTAAATCAAGAAGTGCTTAAGATCTGTAACGGTGTGGTTGCTTTTAATCTAAGGGATGTATGAATTTTATAGAGCCAAACAACAATTTATTAATTTGTGGACCGAAAATTCACCTCACCAGGATTCCAATTTACCAAAATTCTACTCTCTGATTTGGCTTTTTTTTTTCTTTTTTTTTTTTTTTGTCTCTTTCACGTGACTAACAATTTTATGGTCATATTTCGCCGATCTTCGGAAGTAACGTCGGCACCCACACTTCTCATCACCATCGATGAAACCTCCCGTCAAATAACACCTTCGTTCGAACCTCAGACTCCACCATCACAGTTTCCACCTTTACCAACATCTTCGCCGGCCTCGACCTCGGATCCTCTCCTTCGTTCGACCATCTCCGTTCCTTTTCAAACATCGTTCTCTTCATTCAACACAGATCGGATTTACGGATCGAGATCCACTTTCGTCACCGCCGTCG
>JASCZI010092436.1:0-11648 GCA_036250425.1 Stylosanthes scabra
ATATATATATATATATATATATATATATTATAGCTTATTTATCTCTTGCTGCTAGTTACAAGCCATTAATTCTTTGAAGCTAAGGAAGCACTATAAAGCATTTTCATTCTTTCTTATTCCTTTAATTTCTTTCCCAAGCACCCTATAGCTAGCTATAGCTAGAATCGGAATTTATCCTTTCTCAAATAAAATCCAGTATCCCACATAATTCACTATATAATTTAATTTCCTTTTCTTTAGACACAAAGTATAAGGATCAAAGATGGAGCAACAATTTAAGTTTTTGGTGCTTTTCTTGTTGGCAATAATGTTGTCAACAAAATCAATGTGCATAAGACACCACCAAAGCACCAATAACAATGATAGTTCTTCTTCTTCTTCTAATTCTTCTTCAAGCTCCTCCTCTATTAATGGAAGCTTTTGCTTGAGTTGGAGATTGGGAGTGGAGACAAACAACGTGCTGCCATGGCGAACGGTGCCAACACAGTGCTTGCAATATGTAGAGAATTACATGATCCATGGTCAATATGAGCAAGACTTGGATTTGATAATGGAACAAGCTATGAGCTTTGTGAGCACCATAACACTCGCTGGTGATGCCATGGATGCTTGGATTTTGGATGTTGATGACACATGCATCTCCAACATATTTTATTACAAAACCAAGAAATATGGGTACGTTATATACATGCTACAAATAATTCAATATTTTTTTATCAAAGAAATGTTGTTTCATTCATGTAAAATATGATTGAAACAAAGATAGCCAATAGGTCAATAGCAGTCATGGAGAATATAATTCCATAATAAAATACAAAATTATTTATGAAAAACTTCAATTAGTTTATTGTAAAAATTGTAATGATTCTATTATAAACAATTAATAGTTTTAATAGACGACTTTAATCTACTATTAAAAAAAAAAAAAATTAAAACCCTACATAATTGAGTCAAGTGGAGGCATTTGTTAAAGTGAAAATATATTTAAAGAAGTTTCATAAAGTAACTAATGGGACTCGTGTACCATAAAATTATAAATTCAATGTTAATAAAACTCTTATTTAATTACTTTATTAATTTTTTCATTTTGAAACATAATTTATTAGATTAATATTTCTAAAGTAAATAAATTAGTAAAATAATAAAATAAAAATTAATCACTCTTAAATTAATAAAATACACATATAATAAAAATTATAAATTTAAAAATAATTAAATTTTTTATTTTAATATTGTACTAATTTCTGACCTTTAATCTTCATAGGATTTAAATTAATTTATATTGTGCGTGTGATTGGCATGGTTGACGGTTGTTAGTTGTTGGGTTGTGGTAGTCGGACTAGATTCCTATGATGCCCGCATTCACAAATCACACGTGTGCACTGTCGGCATTGCTTTCCTTAAATAATTATTATTTCATTTCTTTATTTCTTTATTGGCGTTGACCCACATCTCTAGGGATTAGGGGTGAGTATAGGTATGGGTAGTCCAATTACCCGATCAAAATCAAACTAATCCGATTATATCGGTTCTATATCTGACAGATAATCGGGTATAATTATGGTCAGATCCGAACCAACTCGACCATAATTGGTTCGGATATTGGTTTTGATGTCAAGATACCCAAACAAACCTGATTACCCAATTAGGTTTATATTTATTTAAAAAATTATAAAATATAATAATATGTATACAATTTTATTATTTCTAACTCAAATTATTATATTTATAGTCATAAAAAAAGTTTTATTATATTTATTAAAATATAAATTTAATAATATATTACCTTTTATTAAATTTTTTATTATTATTTATTATTAACATAAACAATTTTCTAATATTTTTTTTTCAAATTTTTATTTTTAATTGATTATCCAATTACCCAAACCAATTCAATCCGGATTTAATCGATTCGGTTTGATTCGGATTCACTTACTAAAAATTTTAAATCCAAACCGATTAAAATTTAATCGGTTTGGTTTCAATTTTTCCCCAAATCCAAACCAACCCAACCCGTGTTCACCCCTACTAGGGATGGCAATGGAATCCGTTGGCCAAGATCCTTTCCCTTCCGATTTTCGTTTACAATATTTCCTGATTTCTGCTCTCTCATTTTCGTCACGGGTTCTGTTTAATTATTTTCACGAAAAATATGGATATCCATGGATATTCATAAATAGTAAAATTTAATAATTTTTAAAACAAATAAACATAATCATAATATAATCAAATTTAATATAATAAAATAACATATTAAAACATACTATTTCAATATAAACATAATCAAATTCAAATCATACATATTCAAACACATTTATTTATTTTAATTTTTAGTATGATTTATGTATTTTACTTATTTTCTAATTAAACTTTTAGGTAATTTGATTGTGGCGAGCATTTAGAAAGTCTCCATAAGATGGATACTTCAATCGTCCCTGTAGGATTTCACAATTCTCCATTAAACTCCCCATCACAAATAATGTTAGCGGGTATCTAGGAATTTTTGTCAACCCTACACATCATTACTTCTTTCTTAGTATTTTTCTTTTTTATTATTTTTATATAAAAATGTGCTTAAATATATCCGTATCTTACTAAATTTTAAAAGAAAAAAAATTTAAAGAGACCCTTAATTTGAGAAGAAGTATATATGATCCAAATTATTTACTATTAAACCCTTTTTAGTAACTTTTTCTTATTAAGAACCACCATTAAATTCTTTCTAGTGACTTCTGTTATATTTTATTAATTAATAATATTACAAGTTTCGTATCTTTGAAAGATATACTCTAAATAATTTATAAATATAAGATGTCTTTCACTATATGAGATAGGGGCGATTTAATTTGTGAAACTTGAAATTATATACACAGGTGTGACCCATATGACCCATCAGGGTTCAGAGCATGGGCAATGAAAGGGTGGTGCACTGCAATTCCATCAGTATTAGAGATGTTCAACAAGTTACTAGATAAAGGATTCAAAGTCATTATGCTCACCGGAAGAGACGAAGAAACTCTTGGTCAAGTCACTAGGGACAATCTGCATAATCAAGGCTTCATTGGCTATGAAAGACTCGTTATGAGGTAAGCAATTGATAATAGAGTTTGCTGAAAAGATATGTATTAAAATTATAATTCGTAGAAAATTTATAAATTTTTTACCCTTTTCAGGACTGCCGCAAATAAAGGGCAAAGTGCAGTGAAGTATAAGTCAGAAGTAAGGAGACAATTAGAAGATGAAGGTTACAGGATATGGGGGAATGTGGGTGATCAATGGAGTGATCTCCAAGGAAATTCTTCTGGAAACCGCACATTTAAGCTCCCAAATCCCATGTATTTTGTTCCTTAATGTTTTCTTAATCCATGTTTAATATCATAAGCAAATGTTCAACTATGCTATAAATTTAGCATAAGTGACATTCCAATTTGACGTTGATGAAGAGTGACATATATGAAGTTTGGAACAAAGTATCTGAAGTTCCAACAAAAGATTTGCAATTTGATGTTCGGTATAAATGAATTAATCTAAATACATGCTCCCATGGTGTTCAAACTTCAATCTATCATCATAAACCAAAACTGTCAAGACTTATTATTACTCAGATTCAACAAGACTAATAATTTATCTACTTACTCCTAATTTTAACCTTCAAAGTCCAATTAAGCTTGCCCTCTGGCAAAGGGATGGACCTGGGTAAACGCAGCGGCACCTCATATTCTCCTATTGTTGATAAAGGCACTGGGAGATGCAGGTTTTCAGGTGCAATGTTCACACATAGTTGTCTTGCCACCTAAAATTACCACAGCACATAAGAGTCGGCACAAGAGAAATGATATTGAAATTAAAGAGTAAGGATACTTGAGTCAAGACCAAAAAATGATGGTGGGTCTGGATCCGCATAACTGATTTGCTCTCATATTCTTCATTTCTGATTTGGTTCTTCTCTACCTATCTTTCAGTCTTACAGCCTATTTTCTATTATTGTTTCCTTTACCAACTGCTAAACTAATCAACCTCCTGAACAAGTTCGTGAATTATATCTAGTGATATCCCTTCTCTAGTAAGCATTGAAGCTGCGTCAAGACAACTGTGTGTCACATATTACTTCTCATCTGTTACACTTCCTTCTTCCTATCTTCTCATTTGTCCCTACAAACTCAGCATGTCCATTTGATATCTGGAAGGCTATCGCAGTAAGCATGGACTTCTTTCATAAAAAACTATTTATTACTAAGTCTCCATAATTTACTATAGTTAAGGTAATAAAGGACAAGGGAGCAGTGGAAGGAACTGGATGTCAACCAACTTGCCTATGTGGCAAGAAGAGGGAGAATAATTAGAAAAAAATATGGTAAGATAAGTGATCAGAGAGGTAGGATGAACAAACCCAGAAGCCTCTTCAGGTTCACGATTTCAATCTTTTCCTATTTTTAAATGAAATTAATGGGGATCCTTAACACAGTATAGACACAGACTCCATTTTATCTCAACTTCAATCACACCAACACCATCATATCCCAACAAGGTCTCCCTTTTTTGTTCTCAATTGAAAATGACAGGATTTAACATACCTAACCTACCCAACCTTCTTTTCATTGATTGAAATACATATTGGAGACTTAGATTACATAACGGTTTTAATATCACATCAAGATGAATAGGTACACAGGAATTCTGCAGCTATTGCAGTTCATACCAAAGACACGGGAAACTTAAGTGAACCATCCCACGGACCAAGTTGCAAATTATAATGGTAGGAAAGGGATAAAATTATCCAAAATAAAACAGTCACTAAGCCAAGAATGTTTCTCTTGAAGTATCAAGACTAAATGCTTTTTTTTTGGATAAAATAAATAACTACGTTTTTTTTTCTGTTACTCCCTTCATTTCATTTTAATTGCCCAATTTCACTCTAACACGTTAAATAAGGTAATCATTGAATTGTATTAAAAGTCTAAACAATGAGATTAAAATTACTATAATATCCTTATTATTAATGCACTAAACCTAAATTTGATTGGCTAGAATGGAGGTGCATTAAAGATTGTTTAATTAGTTATTGGAATTCTGAAAGGATATAATAGGAAAATTTAAATTAAATACACCTTGAAATCATAAAATGGGCAAATAATTTGAAACAAGAAAAAAGGTGAAATTGGACAATTAAAATGAAATGGAGGGAGTAACATGCTATATTCATATTCCTTATTTGTCATGTAGCTATGAACATTTGACTAATGCAGAGAAAGCATTACCTCAGCCACAAGATCATCACTTGTCACAGGTGAGCGTAACTCCAAGGGGTCATCTTTTGATGCACGTGCCTTTGCTTTTTGAACATCAATTAATCTCCGCAAGACCTGATCAGCACATGAGAATCCATATCAAAATGCCACATATCTACATGAAAGATTTAACATGATAGACTATCAAATTATGAAGTAAATATTTCTAGTTTTACAACCTTTAAGAACTACACACTGGGGAGTATCATCACACTACCTACTCTGATTTAAAGTTCGAACCAGTAGCACATAAAACAATTCATTTGCAATTCAGTTAACCTAAAATCATATAACTAGAAACGCCAAATCATATCCTTAAAAAGAATTGTTGATTTGGTCCCAAACAGCAGTAAGAAGCTTCTAAAGGAGTAAACTACAAACCAGCTTAGCTTTATCAAGACGAAGCGCAGCCTTTTCATACTCTTTCGTCATATCTTTCTTTGACTCTTTAATTACAGTAACATCCTTTTGTTCTTCTTCTCCTTCAATTGGCTGACAGATCTGACGAAAGGAAACCACAGCACTAATGATTGGTGAAGGTAGAGAAAGTTCATAAAAGTTTGGCAGCTTGAGTATGCTATTTTTTATGTGCCAAGGTTAGAAGCATAAATTGTTGACAAATGTCCACAAGACATGCATTCATGGAAAAGGAAAGGATGATGATATTTCAACAATGTCATCTGACAAAATTAACCATGCTATTCAAGTAGACATCAAAGCAGAGAATAGAAAATAATATGAAAAAATAAACACATTGATAAATGGCATAGACCAGGTAATCACATAGTTGAATATAGCAAAACTGAGGTTATAGTAAAAGGGGGTAAAAAAATACCTTTCGCTGCTCGCTTATGAGATGAGCAAACTTGTCAATGTTAGGAACAGCAAGGAGCTTTGGCATTAGGTGGTTGCGGAAATATCCCGGGGCAACTTTGACAGTATCACCGGCCTTTCCCAGCTTATCCATGTCCTTTGAATAGGAAATTGGAAATGTCAGTAAATTGAATTGAATCCATCAAGAAAACAAACAGCAGACCGAAGACAGGCAATTACAGAGGTGAGGATGACTTGGAGCTTCCTCACGTAGCGAAGTCCTTGAGAAGCATATAAGATTGGATTTACCGCAGCACTATCATAACTAGCATCTCTAAATCTAAGGACCTGCTTAACGCCATGTCTACCATATCGAAGATAACAACCCATTTGGCTTGAGACTCAGATTCCCAGTCACCGTCTTTCTCTCTGTCAAAACCCTAAACAAATAGCTATTAGTATCAAAACAATAAACTCCGTTACCTTTTTTTAAAAAAAAAAAAATTGTTTGGCTTTCTGTAGAATAAAAAGAAATCAAATTCCATTTATGAAGTGAAAATATTTCTATTAAAATAAAAGATTCCTAAATCAAACTTATTATAACATAATAATACAAAACTCAATCACAAATAACATTAAAGTGCAATACATATCTGAACGACTGAACCCCAAAATAGATTATCTTAAGCGCAAATTCAAGTGAAATACAAATCTCATTAGGGATGGCAATGGAGCAGGTATTGGGACTACTTGACCCCCGCCCCGCAATTAAACAAGAGTAATGAAAACCTGCACCCCAACCCTACGCGCAGGTTGCCCACCTTGCCCCATTAAAATTCTCATAATCCCTTAAACATCCAACCAATAAACAAAATGTTACTTCAGGTGTGTAACCAATAAACAAATTCAATAATACAGGCAACAAGTTGCAACATTATAGTGATAAAAACAAAATCATAGAAGATAAACTATAGCTATGAGCTATCAATCTAGGTCACTTTCCAACTCTCCATCATCATTAGCCTTAGGATAAATTAATTTCACAGTACCAACATATTTTTATAACATAAGTAATATTTAGAAATCAATTAATCAAATATTGGTGCAGACATCCAATATTAAGCATGTTATATCATGTGCTTGTAACAGTATGTCATGAGAAAGAAAAATCTTGCATAGGGTTTTTATCACTTTTTGAAGTTAGCATGAATAATCTTGTATAGGGTAACCCTTTTGGCAGTTCAGAACCTCATTTCTACAACTTTCCCTAATTGTTGAACACAGGAATTATTCAAGAACAGAGGAAGAAACAACCAGCCCAGAAAATTATTCAACAAGCCAAGAAAAAACCACAAGAACAACAATTATTCAACAAACAGCAACTAGGCATATCAAGAACAAGAAGAAAAAACCCCAGAAAATTAACAAATTAAACAACCAAATTAACAAATCAATACAAAATAGGAAGAACACAACAAAGAGAGAATTCACCTACCAGGATTTCGGCGCTAATGGCGAGAAGCAGAGCAACACGTCAGAGACCGCTGGGAACGGCCAGCAGGACGACGAGTAGGGCGAGAAAATCTGGGCGAGGACGTGCAAGGACGGCGGCGGGGGCGAAGGTGGCTGAGAATCGGCGATGGAGGTTCGGGTGGTGGCGCGGTGGTCGGACGGCGGTGAAGACGAGCTGAGCAGTTAGGGTTTTAGTTTGGGCGAGAGTGAGTTCTGAGGAGAGTGAGTGAGGCTCGAGACTGAGCTGTGAGGCTGTCTCCATTTCCTTTTTTGTGGGCCTCAATCTGTCCAAAAACACGAGGTCTTATATGGCTCTTACAAAAACCCACCTTATTCAGTCCAAAAAAAAGAAAACCACCTGATTCCGGTTCGGTCCAACCTTTCAATCCCCTGCCAGTTCAACGGTTTTAAAATGGTGAATTTAAAAGGTTGTCAGTTTCAGACATGAAACCGAAACATTTTTAGCCCCAGTTCTCGATCTGACCAACTAGACCTACTCAATTTTAGAACATTAGTCGATCTTCAAGCCATCTAAGCATGCTAGTCAGGTGAAAAATCACCAGTCTTTTCTGAAGGTTCAAGTTGTGCGTTTGAGAAGACGAGGTGGAACTGGAAGATAGAGCTTTGCTGGCATCTCTACTTTGGCTTTCTTTGATGTAGCAGTCGAAGAATTACACTTCTTCAGATGCTATTGGATTTGGGGGAAGAAGAATTGGGGATGGCTTTAGGATCGGGTGGGGTGGGGTGGGGTGGGGTGGGGTGGGGTTGGTTTGGGTTAGTTTGGTTTCTTCTTGTTGGGCTGAAGCCCTCACCAAAAAAAAAAAATTAAAAACATTAAATTAAATTAAATAATAGATAATGCTATTTGAACAAGTGATTTTGGCTAACCAAGTGCAACCAAGTAATTTATTTCTATACTAAATAGAATATTATTTCGGTGTCAAATAGTATAAAAAAGTGCACCTAAATAAAATTCTATTTGATACTGAAATAGTCTTCTATTTAGCATAGAAATAAATCACTCGATTGCACTTGGTTAGGCAAAATCACTTGTTCAAATAGAATTATTGTTAAATAATTATATAAAGAAAAAACTCAAACGAAGGTAATTTTATGAGTTTTTAAGAACTTATGTGTATTTTAAACAATGATAAATATTAGTTTATCTAAACTTTTTAGGATGTAAGATTGAGTTTTTCAATAAAATAAAATGTTAAAGGATTTTGTAACTATTAATTATTATTAAGAACTAAAGTATTTGACTAAAAATTGATTGGGAACTAATTTAATTTATTGCTCTTCCTTTTTTGCAACATCATTCTCAGCTATTATTATTATTATCAATTTCAATTTTTTATATAATTTTTCGAGACATTTTGGTGAAGATATGCTTATTTGGTACACGTAGACATAGCACAATCCATTTTATAATACTTCTTCTACATCCACGTAATTGTCCAAAATATTGATAAAAATTTAAGCAACAATATAACGAAGCACCTAAACTTTTCATTTGAATATTGTTGGGTACAAATACAGAGACAAATAAGACATAAAAAGAATTATCTTTATTATAAGAACTTCTCTTGGAAATTGTTGACTATAGAAATGATGAGGTATGATATTTTCATAAGACTATGATGAGCCCAAATTCTGTATAATACGCTTCCACAATATGTAGACATATTTGGATGTTCAATGTATTATTCTTTTGAAATACATTGTTTTTCTAACTAACTAAAATCATTATTTTGAAGTAAACAAAATTATATATATGCCGCCATATGACCCCCCAAAAAATATATATTTATATACAGTATAATTAATCATTGACTTGAATTATACAAATTTATATAAAATGAATGCTACTGGATTAGTATTATCATCTAACACATTGTCATCGGAATTTAGATGCTTTGATCACTTGCATTTTAATCAAGAATTTAACAACAGAAAACTGATGAATATGTGAAGAAAAGGTACTTGAATTCTCTACTAACCTTGACCTTCCTTCCAAAGCAAGCTAAGCCATCATAATAATGAAGTGGTTTGTTATGGAGAATATTATTAATAAGTCAATAGCGTATTGAGAAGGCAATTATAGGACTCATGCCCTTTTAAGCTATGTCCTTTTAGTCACATTTGCATGTATGTGTATATATATATATATATAGATGAACTAGGCATGCAAGGCAAATAATATTCATAACTATATATAAGCATATATATATCTTGAGAGTCTAAGGTCCAAAATTAATATTAAACCCTAGCTAAGGCAATTTCTTAGATATGATGAGTTCTCTAATGTTTGTTTTTCTTCTTATTGTTCTCTTTACTTATGGTGCCCTACTTGCTAGTGGAGGAGGAAGCAGGGAAGTAAGCTTTGATGAAAATTACAAGGTGATATGGGGTGACAATCATGTTGTGTCCTTAAACCAAGGGACAGAAGTTCAGCTCACAATGGATAACTCTTCAGGTTAATTAATCATGATTTTTCTTTTAATTTGCTTAAGTTGCACATGCATCATGTTTTACTTTGTACTAGAATATTTCGATTTTAATTGTAAAATATTAATGTGATTATTTGTACTAGAATTTTAGAGAAATAAAAACTACCTATATAAAGTTAATATTCCAAACAATATTTATTTATTATTACATGCATGATATGCTGCTGCATGTAGTCGCTGAATATATATGCATAACTGAAACTACAAAAAATATTAAAACATTACGACCGTACTAAAAGTAAATAAGAATCAAATAAAAATACTGTATTAGATATATAATTATTTATGTATTTTTTCATTCGTTTAAATTTTTTAAGACAGGTAATTTATATATTATTTGAAACAATATTCGAAACTAGTATAATTTGAATTTAATAACAATATTCGAAACAATTGAAGTGTACACACATGATTTTAGCTGATGAGATGTCAACATCTTATTACCAAATATATATTTCCATCTATATCCATTATTGATAATTGCGAAACTCATTGCTCTTTATATGTGTGTTGGTAGTACTTTTTTATTGAGCAGATTATTAAGCAAGAGTTAATCATCATGAAAATTTTCTTTATTAGTATATGTCCAAATGAAAAAAAAATGATTAGTTAGTTAAAAAAAAATTATTATTAGATGCTAGACTCTCAAGCTAGAATAACTTTAATATACTTTTTTTTTTGTCGTTTTGTTATTTACCAAACCATAGTAATTATTCATTATTCAACTGCCTTCCCACTATTTTGTGATTTGTCCAAAGCAATTATATACTTGTATGGTAAGCTACCAAGAATAAACATATTTAGGAGATATAAGTGGAAAATGGGGTATAATCTACATCATTATTGATTTTATCAGAAGTTTAGATGATACGATTTTTTTTTATTTGTAAATAAATTTTTTTAAAAAATTATAAACTATTTTTCGTCTTCTAAGGTTTAAAATAAATAATAATACAAAATGTAAGAATTTTATAATATACAACACTTTCCTCCTCCCTTATGAACATATGAAATCAAGAGAAGAAATTTGTGTAATATTGATGACAAATCAATGAATGCCTATTGTCATCATATCACATAATTGTATCTCGAAAGGTCTTATTATTCATCTTTAGAAAAATTACTATTAGTAAACTGCATTTTTGTTTTTGCTTTTTTTTTTTTGTTGATTTCAATTTAATTTATTTTACATGAAGGATCTGGGTTTGGATCGAAGATGAACTATGGCTCTGGATTCTTTCATCTAAGGATCAAAGTACCAGGGAGCGATTCTGCTGGAGTTGTTACAGCCTACTATGTAAGTTCTCTAATTATATTTTGATAATATCCTTTTTACGGTAATTAAAACTCTATGATTACACCAATAAAAAGTGGTATTTAATTTTAGTTAATAATATTCAAAAAAATTTATCAATTCAAAAACAATATTCTACTAATCACTTTTTCATTTATTTATTTATGACCATATCGTTCATGCATGAAGTATGTATATATATATATATATATATATATATATATATATATA
>JASCZI010092439.1:0-11609 GCA_036250425.1 Stylosanthes scabra
ACTCAAGGGAAATTCTTGAAGTTAGGATTACTTCGAGTGGAGTGGTTTATTGTAAGATCATGAGGTGTTAGGATCTAAAGCTCAAGATTGTAAACGGTTTGTCAAGAACCTTCAAGCTTGGTGATAGTTGAACTTCTCAATTGTGATTGAGAAAGAGTGGACGTAGGCAAGAGTTGCGCCGAACCACTATAAATCTTGTGTATCAATTTCTATCCCTTATCTTTTACAATTCCGTTATTTATTTTCACAAGCATCTTTGCAAAGTAAAAGCTCCTTATAAGTACTTAAGAAGTGGCTTAAGTGCTCGGAAAAATACTAAGCAAAAATACTTGAGTTATTTAATTTCAAGTCATTTAAATTTATATCAAGTGCTCTTGGAAACTACAAGCTCCTTATAAATGGCTAGGAATTGACTTAGTCCCTTGGAAAAATACTAGTACAAGCACTCGTGTTGTTCTTTATTCTTAGATATTTATACTTCCGCAAACAATTTATCATTGTTGTTTAAACACTCAATTCACCCCCTCTTGAGTGTTGTGCTTACCGACTTTCAAGATTGAATTAGTTAACCGTAGAAATGATGATGGACCGACCAATAAGGTCAAGAGCAAGCTCAACTTGAACTTGAGTGGCACAAAATTGAATCAGCCAGCTGGGCCAGCAAGGAGCAACATCCGCAAGCAGCCTTTGACTCAACCGATAATATACACTGTTTTTTTTTAGTCCACTTTGGTTAGTTTTTCTACTTAAAATATTGTGTTTGTTGTGAATGATTGGGGCTGCGGCCACCAATCACTATGCGGCACTATGCCGCATAGTAACCCAATAAATCATGGTCGTCCATTCCTAATCAAGTTACTATGTTGCATAGTAAATGAATCATAGCCGTTCATTCCTTTTCATGTAATAGTAAATCTTTTACTATAAATAGGGCTATGATTTCATAAGTTTTTCATATCCAGAAATCAATAAGAATTTCATATTCTTACTCTCTATAGTTCTCTCTCTTCCTTTTCTATTATTATTATCTCTTCTATAGCTTTAACGTTATTATAGCTTCAGTTCTGTAACAGTGTTGAAAATATTTGATTTCTTTCTTTCACTTAATCAAGTTTTTAGGGATATTAAAATTTCTACTTTTACGCAGATAATTAAATATGAGAAGGAGTTAGAAAAGATAAAAATTTTACCTGTGTCTTCATTAAAAATAGAGTGATATTTGAAATACATTTATTAGGACCAAATCATTTGTTTCCCCTTTAAATATCACTCTAATAAAGCATTTGATTGACGACAAATACGAATCTGTTATGTTTATGCAGAAAAAATCTCGTCCATCACCCACCACACGAGGTGTGGGTAGAAAATTAGCATTTCCAACTACCAATACTCCCAAGCGTCCGAAGATTACCAAGGTTGACAAATCAGCTGTCAATAACCAACCATCTGGTGAGGAAACAACAGTCCCTGACGAGCATGACGTGTAACTGAAGAAGACCAGAACAATATACTGTTTGGATGTTATATGGGTTTGAACCTTCTAATGAAAATCGTTAACGTAAATCTTGTTATAAATATTAGTACCTAAATTAATTCATAGAGAAATTTTCTCTAAATTTGGCAGGGCATGAAGTGCAAATTCAGACCAATCCAATGATGAATCTAACGTCCGAACAAGTTCAGGCTGCCGTATTTATATTTTCTGCAGAGCTTGATCCGGCGTACGCATCATAGTTTTTGCTTAGTAAAATTCCATAAAGTTGTTTTCCTAAACCTTAGTTAAATATTTTTATTTTATTATTCAATTAGAGAAGAGTTGAGTGCCTCTGCCCAAGCCAACAAGTTAGTGAGAGAATGTTATACTTGACTGCCGTGAAGTGCGTCCACAACCAGGCTACACTTACCTGGAAGAATGTTTGGAAACTTCCTCCTGCGTTTGCTGTAAGTATATTTTCACATCAAATTAATCCCAACCAAATGGAAAATAAATATCTAGGAAGCCATATTGGAAGGGAAAAAATTGGATGACATGCTGGTTCCCATGATTGAGTTGTTCATGAACCCGACTAAATATCTTGAATTTGTAAGTAAAATTGGTAATTTATGTAAGAATTATATTTTTCTAATTAAATTTTAGATACTAGTGTAGAGTGATGGATTTACATATAATGCTTGATGCAGATATACGTACCAATGAAGGACTTGAGGCAAAGGTATTTGATGGTTATAAGCATAAAGAACAGTACAACTAGATTCTTATCTAAAGGATGATGATATTGAGCCTCGTAGAAAGGACATGAAGGCAGAGGTTAGTGGCGTCGTGTCTTAATCACCCTTTACTAATCTTGACGTCGGACTGCTATGAGCATTGTTCTGAAAACCGAACTGGACCGGCCGGTCGAACCGGTCATAGTCACGGTCCAGATTGTGGCTTAGAATCGCAATTTAGAAATTGGAGTTGAACCGGTGAATCGGACGAAAACCGTCAGGTCGAACCGAACCGGAACCTGTCCGGTCGAACTGAATCGAAACCTGTCCGGTTTTCTATCCAACAACAGAAAATAATCCCAAAATGGGATAGGTAGAGCTTGAACCCCTCTCCTTGAAGAAAGGAAGTCTCTCCTTTGCCACTGTGGCATGCATAAAATTTAAGATAATTTGGGCAAACTATTATATATATATGGAACTTTTTCTTCTAACTAATTTATATTTACTTATTTAATTTTAATTTGTATTCATTTATTCATAAATTAAATATAATTTTAATCATTAATATAAAATTAATTTTTCATAAATATTCATAAATTAAAATACAAACACTAAAATATTTTTACTAATCACAACTTATTTTTTATTTTTTCTCATAATTATATGATATTTACTAATATTATTTTTAATAAATACTTGCATATGATAATATAATTAGTATAAATCAATTAATAAATTATTAAAATCTAAAAATAATAATTATTTTAATATAAAAATATTTAACATTGACTTTATGTGTTGTATTTAAGTGAGATTATAACACTTTTGTTGATTTAATACTTTAAACTAAAAAAAAAAAAACTTAAAGGATATTTTAATGTCTATATCATGATATAATTTGTTTTTATCTTTCTTTTTATTTTATATATTATTTTATTATAAAACGGTTATTGCGGTCGACCGGGTCGAATCGGTTGGACCTGTAAAATCTCTAATCGATAACTTGAATGGTTCGATGACCGGTCTGGTTTTCAGAACCTTGGTTATGAATAATATAAATAACATTTAATATTTTTTCTTTATTTCTTCAAAGGTTGCAATAGTTGAACAAATTTTAAAAGTTGACATTTATAAAGAATGTGAGCTTGAAATGGAGGAGAACATGCCGGGATGGAAAATCATTGCTTCAAGAGGGATTCCTAATCGGCACCAAAGGTAAATTCCATAAGTTGTGTCTTCAATTTAAATGGTTTAAAAGAGTGTGCTAGATTTATGAATATCAACGCCAAAATTACTAATAATATTGAATTGCTGTGTAGCCATGATTCCCCTTCATGGGTCCTTCAATGGATGAATTTAGATCATGCTTTTGATCCCCCAATGTTCACAAATTCATGTGGTAAGATTGACCAACCTAAACTCAATTGATTTTTATTTCTCCACCAATTTTGCTATAGATTTCCTAAATTTTATTTTTTGTTAGCTTGATGAACCTGTCACAAGGATGCGCACTGCAACGGAGTTTTTTTACGAGATCCCAAATGAACTCAAGACCGAGATAAAGCCAGTAATTCAAGAATTCTGGAATTTGCATGCCGATGAAAATGACTATTGATTATTATGCATTTATCCATTATTTTGAGATTATTTACTTATATTAGTGCTAGTTTTGGTGTTTCTTTTTTTCATTTTATTATGACTTCAATTAAGGAATTTTGGATTATGATCTTTTGAACTTGTCATTCCAATCCTTCTTGGTTAAGAACCAAAATGGTCACCGGGCCATGCAACATTGAATTTTTACATGGAACTTTTTGGCTCTCAAATTGATATAATATAGATTTGGTAAACTAGGATAGCTAATATACTATTTATTTATCTAATCTTAGGAATATTCAAATGCATTTTTGGTTTGTAGTCTCAACCTAGGATTCAGTATATTGTATCATATAGGATAATGTATGAACACTATATCTTGAATATCACACATTTATTTCATGTTGATGTGTAATCTTGACATCTATTGAATTATTTTCTCAGTTCAGTAGTTGCGTTACATTTTTTCACAACTAACATAAACATGACTTCATGGATTATGGGGATGTGTAGTTACATTCCTTCACCAACCTTTTGTTCAACCTGTGTGATTCTCACAAATTTGAAACCAAGGTTCAGTAAATGAACAACAAATTCTACCACTCGCGATGGCATGAGTTGTACTTTACATAAGGAAAATTCAATGGAACTTGATGGCATGAGTTGTAGTTTACATAAGGAGAATTCAATGGAACTTTTTTACTTAACAACAGATAGAAAGAGTTGGGGGCTCCCATTTTCTTTAAGATCTTGAATCTCAATGAAAAATTCAAGACTTAATAAAACTATTTTTAGAACTTAGAATTGGCACTTATTTTGGGAGTGTGTTTTCGTCTATTGACTATCATTATGGAAATTGAATATTAACTTGGCTATTTCAAGAACCCTTCTTCATTTTGATGAATGGTAAGTTACTTCACTGTTTCATGTGATAATATATTTCTTAGACATGAAATTTTTAATCCACAATCATAAAATTTTTAAATCCACAATCTATCAATTCCTATGGCACATCATAATGCTTGTAGAGTGTACACATGCAAAACCTCGAAATAATTGTGAATCCACAGTAACAACTCTACACCAATACCAGTATTTTACTAAATGATATATAAGAGCTAATTAAATAGAAATATCTCATCCACTAAAGCTCATAATTGTCCTATCTAAAAAGTTGCAGTTGAAAATAAACACCAAACTGTACCATTTAAGAATTCAAATTGAAATTGCATATTCTAAAAACTCTTCCCGAAGTTGGATTCTCTATCCATCATTCTCTAAATCTTCAGAGCTCACTTCATCATAATTTGCCTACAAAAACAAAAAATAAATATTTACTTAAACACTATAATTATTAAAAAATAATCACCAATATCAATGACATTATAATACAAATATAAAGGGTGTGAAAATGAACGAGAATTACTTAGATACACTTACATCCTCTTGAAGTACACGACTCTTTGCACTCCCCGGTGCACTAGAAGGCATCTCCTTACACTTGGAACAAGAGGTTTTGATATGGTCAGACTTCTTACAAATGCTGCAGCGTTGTGGCTTTTTTCGACCACGTTGCCCCTTAGGGTTGTTACCACCTCCAATTCCAGATTTGTCTGCCATGTTCCCTTCATCCTCTACTTTATATGAGCTATAAAGTTCCAACATAAGGTCCCTAGCTTCATGGAACCTCTCTGTTGTAACATATGCAACCTCCGACATCATCTTAGCACATTCATTGAGAATACAAAGTCTACTGCTCATTTGCAACTCAGATGTAAAACTACTGGACTCAATCATTACTTCTTTTGCTTTCTTCGTCCACCTTTTCAGAACTAAACACTCAGGAATCTTGCACACATCTAATAAAAATAAGACAACCACAATATGTCGCATGGAATGCCAAACGATTCCATATGCATGCATGAACAAGTGATTGCATCACCATCATTCACCCACTCAACTGACCACACATCTCCTGGCTTGGCATACTTACAAACGTAATAAGTAACAACATTGTCTATAGTTTGGCTATCAAACACCCTCATAGCACCCGCTCGAACATGAATAGGCCTAAATATTAGGAAAACCTCCCGTGTGTAAATACTGGCAGCACACATTTCAAGCGGTTCAATACAAGTTTGCATTACTGGAACCCCATGAGCAGTTTCATATTCACCATAAAATTCTCTAAAACGCATATGCCCTAACATTCTTTGGAAGTGCTCAATGAATTCAGACAAGTCCTGAACCCAGCAAAGAACTTCCCTCGAATGTACGATGTTGCCCATGATCGACGCTTCTCGTAAATTTTGTTTAACCATTCTTTATCCTCAGCCCCAAAATCCTCCACCAATGCTTACCACTTGCTACGGAACGCTAGAATTTCATAATCACCTAGCATACAATCCTTAAATTTAGATGTGAACCGAGGACTACAAATATTTGTTGTTGCATTGCGTAGGAGATGCCAAGCACACAATCTATGGTGAGTACCGGGGAATACTTCTTCAATTGCATTTTTCATTGCCCTTGCCCCATCAGTAATGACAGACGATGATGCTTTACCATCCATTGCCTCCAAAAATTGTTGTAACACCCATATGTAAGTCTCATCAGTCTCATCTGTCACAATGCACGCAGCAAAGACAACGGTTTGGTTGTGATGGTTGACACCAGTAAATACAATAAATGGACACATGTACTTATTCTTGTTGTATGTTGCATCAAAAGCAACGACATCTCCGAATAATTCATAGTCCCCTATACATATCCCATCACACCAAAAGAGATTTAATAACCTTCCATTTGTCGCACGAAGATCCTTGTAATATAAAGATTTATCTTTTGATGTCATTTCATCCAACATATTTAGTGCTCGGCCAACGTCATCCGGAATCTCACGCCTCTTCTTAGCTATTTGGTTGTACATGTCTCTAGGGCCGTAGTTCAACTTGTCAAAACCTCCACTCTGACTTGCCAGCAAAGCATAAACTTGAGATGTACTGATTCCCAACTTGTGCATGTTGTTCATGAGGGCAATTTCAGCTTCAGACATACTCCAATGACTTGGCAATAACCCACTCATTCGGCTATCCAAGAGATCATGATTATGAACATTTGAAAAACGGGTCACATGCCATCTAGGAGTGGGCATGGTTTGAAACCAAACCACATCCAAACCTCATCCATTTTAAAACCATATTTTTTATTTAAGAACCAAACCTGAACCAAATTTGTAAAAGAAACCGGTTTAAAACCGGTTTGGAAAAACAAAAACTGGTTTTAAACCGGTTTGAAAAACTCAAACCGGATTCTTAGAAAAACCAGTTTTAAATCCGGATTTTAAAATAAATTGGTTTCAAAACCAGTTTTAAATCCGGATTTCACTAAAATCCATTTCTAAATACGGTTTTTTCTAAAATTCGGTTTCTAAACCAGATTGCTGTATAAAAAATCCAGTTCTAAATCCGGATTTTCAATAAAATCCAGTTTATAAATCAGATTATTATATAAAAAATTCAATTCTAAATCCAATTTTTTGAGAATCCAATTCTCAAACCAAATTTTTAAACTAAAGTATATAAGTCAACAAAATACATGTCATTAAGTCAACAAAATATATATAAAATTAAGTCATTAACATAATATCAAAAGATTCACATGAACTCCCAACAAACACCATCTTGAAAGAAAATATATCTGCAAAAAAAAAATATATTTATATATATGTATGTCAATTTCAGACAAATCGTTGAATTAAAATATAAAACCAAATGAAAAAGCTAAACATATCTAATCATCATCATCAAGAGGTTCAACAGATACTGCCGCAGAACAAGCACCATCGTTAGAGGAAAATATATCTGTTAAGGGGAATGAAATAGTTATATGCAAGTCTATATTCAACAATGTTTAATTTGTAACTAACTTGTAATTTCTAAATTTCATACCTTGATCAACTTCTTGAAGAACTTCGCCATCATCACCTTCTAATTTGAAGGAAATATCTTCCTTAAGCCAATCTCGCGTGCACACCAAGGCTTCCACCATTTTAGGTGTTAAGGAACTACGGTATGGATCGAGGACTCTCCCTCCTGTACTAAATGCAGATTCCGAAGCTACCGAAGAAACAGGCATAGCCAACACCTCACGAGCCATATTTCCAAGAATTGGAAATCGAGTTGAGTTGACCTTCCACCAATTCTATATATCGAACTTGTGAGAATACGGCTCGCATTCTTCTTGCAAATATCTATCAAGTTCAGATTTAGTATTTGATCTACGGCCGGTTGCTTGTAAGAAAAAGGCCAAACCATGAGGATCAATATCAGTGTTGCTCGCTTGAACATCTCGTGTATCGGCTTCACTTCCTCTATCAAAGCCTTGGTATTGTTGATAAAGTAACTTCAAGCACTTAACCAACTTCGACTTTAACTCAGCCCCTTTTTTCTACTCCAAATAAGTAATCC
The DNA here is from genome assembly GCA_036250425.1 of Stylosanthes scabra. Lineage (NCBI taxonomy): Eukaryota > Viridiplantae > Streptophyta > Magnoliopsida > Fabales > Fabaceae > Stylosanthes > Stylosanthes scabra. The sequence goes on from JASCZI010092439.1 coordinate 8,274, forward strand.
AGAAAATAGTTAACATACTCAATTTTCTGCATAGGGTTAAGTATGACAGCAATCAATAACAACATATTCACCGAATCTGGATTTCCACAATATTTGTCATACTTAACCTTCATCCTTTTCGCCATTGACGAGGTACTTGAATCATCATAATTTTCACATATATGACGAATACTTCGACCAATTGCGAACACTTCCTTCATATACATATCACTAGTAATATATAAACTACCAGAAATACGTACAGTGACATCATTGAACATTTGCAAAAATAGTATAATTGAATGAACATGCTCCCAATCTGCATCAGAAGGCACACCGATCCCTTTTCCTCCACCCAACTCTGCTATGTATGAGTTGTCTTTCAATGCAAGTAACTCATATGCTTTACGGTGCTTTAAAGCTACATCTAACATCTGAAATGTAGAATTCCACCTAGTCTCAACATCCATGCAAGGTAAGGCTCTACACTGAATCTTCTCTAGTTCAACACATTTTGAAACCTAAGACCTCTAGATGTGGAAGATTTCACATACTTCATAGCATTACGAATTTTTAAGATTGAATTATCAATCTCCTTCAACCCTTCTTTTACAATCAGATTCAGAACATGTGCACAACATCTTAAGTGAATATAGTCTCCATTCAAAATAATACTATTCCATGAATTTAATCGTTGCTTCAGATATCTAATTGCAACGCCATTAGATGATGCATTATCAACTGTAACATTGAAAACTCGATTCAAATTCCAACTATTCAAACAAGATTCAACTGTAGCTCCTATCATCTCTCCTGAATGGCTTGTCACTTGGAAAAAATTAAGTATATGTTTATGCAATTTCCAATTCAAATCCACAAAGTGTGTTGTCAAGCTCATATAAGTAAAATTTTGATTTGAAGTCCAAGTATCAGTTGTGAGACATACCCTACCACAATTTGTCGAGAGGAAATTTTGCATCTTCATCTTTTCCTCAACATGACGAGATCCAATGTCACATGCCAAAGTAGTTCAGGAAGGAAGTTTGAATCTTGCTTGTAGGGTATATATGAATCTTCGAAATTTCGGCTTCTCAAGAAAGCGAAATGGTAGCTCTTCCCCAATAAACATTTCCACAAGTAACTTTCGACACTCCTCTTGGTCGAATTTGGAAGCACTAGGTGAACTTGAAATTCCACGCTCATCTATACCCGGTGTGGTCGTTGTTTTTCTTCTTTTGTTTGATTTAGAGTCGGGATTTTTCTTGCATCTTTTCAAATGACCACCCATTGAGCTAGTTCCATTGCCATATTGTATTAAGCTACCGCAATATTTGCACTTTGCTTTCTTCTCTATAGCGTTCTCCACATCAAAATGGTCCGAGACAGCTGACCGATTTTTACGAACATTTGACGATGGAGAAAAAGGTTGAGTACTTGCGGACATCCCTGTTGTCTCCTCACTCATTTCTTCTTCTTGTACACTTTACTGTGATGTTGTTCTACAAGACAATTAAGGTTATCTTTAGCATACAAAAGAATATAGAAATATTGCTAGTTAATAACAAAAATAGTAATAACAAAATAAATAGCATACAGATATTGTGTCTTTTCATTCTAATTCTTACTTGTGTCTTTTCTTGACCACCCTTTTTATTCCTTTCTTTCTTAAGTAGCCCTGCATAAATTGTTATAATACTCAGTGAGAATCTCCCCCACAACATCACCATGTCTAGTACAAAGAGTATTAGTAACAGTGGTAGCAGTGAAGATGACAATAATGAAATTAGAAGAGGGCCATGGACTCTTGAAGAGGATAATCTTCTCACACAAAAGATGAAAAGGGGAAAAGAACTTAAGAAGCTTGATTCTCAAACCAAAACAATAGTAGTAGTAGTAACAGAGAACAAAAGATGAGAGTCAATGTCAGCAATGCATCATTTTTACTATTCTTAGATAATTCATTTCACACCAGACCAAAAAAAAAGAAATTGACTAGGATTTGGCTGTAGCAAAATAATTAGAGGCTTGGTCCAAAAAAGTTATAGTAGAAAAAAGTCAAAATAAAAGCTAGAGTTTCCATGTACAACTAATCTTTTGACTCTTTCTTTCTGATCAACACATTGAACATCAATTAAGTGTTGTGCCAATAAAAAAACATTCAATAGAGTTTGAGCTCAATTTTACAGTTCAAGCAATCACACCAATTTTCTCACACTTAAACACTTGGCCAAAGATAGTAGAGACAGAGACCAACCAAACAATGAACATGTATACAATTTTCAATAACTTTTCAATTCCAAATAATCCAGGCAACCATAACAACTCTTTAGTTCTAGAAATTCTAATATAATCATATGAACATTATTGCCTATTGTATAATAACAAACCAAGTCAATTGCTGCAGAATACAATTTGAAGTTAGAAGTTAAAACAAAAATTAAAAATTAGAAGTTAGAACACAATCTGCAGAGACAAAAACAGTAACAACAACAATAACAATCCTGGGTCATTTACAAAAATAATAACAATAACAAGTACAAAAAAAAATTAGAACAATAACAATTTGCAGAGAAAATGCATATCATTACATATAGGGAAGTTACAAACAATCCTGAGTTATAGAACAACATAATAGAAGTTACAAACTTAATTATACCAATTAAGGCCTGTCTAGTAACAAACATTAACATAAATCGTAAAGCTTCTTTGTTCTAAACTAGAAAAAGCTAGAAATACTATAAACTGGGTCATTTAAACCCTAAACGAATTTCAGAGAATGAAGTTAGAAGAAAGATACGAACATGCTTCAAATCGATGTTCTCTTTCGCGTTGCTTTCTTCTGCAGTTTTATCTTCATGGTGAGGTTCCTAAGATGCCTTTGTTAGTCGGTATGCACAAGATATAAATACTCAAGAGGGGGGGTGAATTGAGTATTAATCAACAATGATAAATTTTCGCGCGGAAGCTAAATAGCTTGAAAAGCAAATACTTCAAGTAAATTGAACTTGTATGTTTCCAAGGACTTAGGCCACTTCCTAAGTACTTACAAGAAGCTTTTACAATTTCAAAGTGCTTGTTACAAGTAAATTGAATTAGTGTGTTTCCAAGGGCTTAGATCAATTTCTAAGTACTTATAAGGAGCTTTCACAATTCAATGCAAATGTTAAGATATAAACAACAATAATGTAAGAGATAAGGGATAGAGATACGATACACCAAATTTATAGTGGTTCGGCCAAACTCTTGCCTAGGTCCACTCTCTTCTAATCGCAATTAGAAGTTCCACTAAACAACAAGCTTCAAGGTGCTTGCCAAACCGTTACAACCAAGAGTGTAGAGAAACACCTCAAGGACTAG
>JASCZI010092447.1:0-11541 GCA_036250425.1 Stylosanthes scabra
CAAGTTACTATGTTGCATAGTAGATGAATCATAGCCGTTCATTCCTTTTCATGTAATAGTAAATCTTTTACTATAAATAGGGCTATGATTTCATAAGTTTTTCATAGCCAGAAATCAATAAGAATTTCATATTCTTTCTCTCTATAGTTTTCTCTCTTCCTTTTCTATTATTATCTCTTCTATAGCTTTAATGTTATTATAGCTTCAGTTTTATAACACAACGCGATTTTTATCTTATAATACCTCATAAAAAAGAAACATTTGTTATAGCTAATTTTAAAATATTCGAAACTATATTAAAAGATAATATTCTAAAACCATTTAAATATTTTATTTTTATTGACCAGCACAAAATTGGCTGCCATATAATACTAATTCTCACACCATGGTTAAAGAATGGTAAAATACTAAAATAGGCTTTGGCAGGTCTCTACTTAAGTGGAACCAGCAAGCAAGTTGTAAAAGTGAGTTTATGGAGTGCATAAATTTACCAAAACATACAGATTTTGATGAAGAAAGAGGACATGGTTGATGGAATCCATGGATCATGGATGGCTACAGGGAAGTGACCCTAGATCCTTTATGGAAACACAAGTTTTGTCCATGTCCATGCTGGTGGGAAACATCATTATTATCAGATTCTCACTCTTTCTACGCCCTCTCTTAAATTAAATCACACCCGATCGGTCACTTGGTCCCCACTATTCTTCAATCATAATGATGTTATTTTTTATGTTTAAACTACCCTTAAAACTTTAGTTATATTATTAAAATTTTCCTCCAAAAAATTTTGAGCACAATCTCATTTTTGATCTTATCTAAATAATAATAGTTTAAGGACTATGTATTAATAGTGTAAAATAATAGTGTAAAAAAAATTAAAGTATAATAAAATATTGATAAAAGAAAAAATCTTTTTGAAACAATAATATATGATTAAATATTTTTGTAATTTTTTTTAAATTAACAATATAAAATTTTAATAAAATCAAACCAAATTAATCAAAGAAGATAAATCATAAATTATGGCATGGTAAACAACAGGTAAGCGTATCAGCAATATAGTTATAATAAATTAGGGAGGATGAGTAGTTATTAAATGCATGTATATATCAGGAACATACTTAAATAAAAAATAAATTGTGCTCATAATTTTTTAAGAAAAATTTTTAATAGTGTAATCAAAATTTTAAAGCCAGTTTACGCATAAAAAAATGAGAAAGATTCATAATAATTGAGTGGGACTAAATAGTTATTAAATAGCACAAGAATTCAGAATTAATAAGTTCAATAAATACTTCTTAAGGGTATATGATAACAAAATGTTTAACAATAATTATACACAATCAAACATTTTAACCAACCAAGTCTAACCAAGCTAATTTCATCCACGCGCCTTTTTGTTTAATATTGTTACAGTCGTTTTTCTTCTTCTCAGCATCAACCACGCCCAACGACGCCTTTCTTGTTCGTTGTTCTTCCCCCTTACTTCTTCTTCCTTTCGTCACTCTCATCCTCCTTCTTTGTCGATTTCTTCTGCTCGTACTTCTTCCTTTTGTTTCGTTCGATTATACAATCTACAATAGAAAATTGTAATTCTAATCAAACAATTACAGGAGGAGGAGGAGGAGGAAGGAAGGAAGAGAAAGAGGAAAAGAGGAAGAAGAGAAAAGAAAATTCATTTATGTTTTGTTTCTATTTTTCATGAAAATCACTTTCTATTCTCGTGAAAATCCGTTTCTGTTTTTCTTCAAAATATGTTTCTGTTCTTCATGAAAATCTCTTTCTATTTTCGTGAAAATCCAATTCAATTTTTATATCAAAATCCATTTATATTTTTGTTCAAAACTGTTTCTGTTTTTCATGAAAATATGTAAAATCCCAATTTTTCGCTTTCCTGTTTACGACAGAAACGATCAAACTGTCAATGATTTTATGACTGATTTGTGATTATGATGTGATTAAGGGGACGTGATAACCCTTGCTTAGTATGATATGTATTTGGATTTGTGAACATATCTGTTTTGATAATTGTCTGACGGTTTAACCGGTTTATTGGTATCTGACGAAACGGAAGAACTCGAGAGGAGTATCTCCGTTACGGAATATTATATTTTCCTAATTAAGTTTATAATATTAAATTTTTGGTTAGATGGTTTAATGGAACGAATTTAATTCGTTTTAAGTTACACGCGTCATCGGCGCAAAATCGACCGTTCGTAATTTCGATAAAGTGACGAATACGACGATTGGTATAAGATAAGAGAAATTTTAGTAGCATAGTGGTAAAGGCTAGTTCCCATACCAAGTTTTAAAACAAAATGGCAAGATTACGCTAAAAAATCCTAAACCGGTTATCTTATTGTTTTTCCTTTTTATACATAATGACCTTTCTTACACCTTTCCCACTTATCTCTCTTCTCATTGGTTGCATGATTTCTTTCCATGCTAAAGCCATTTCTCTCTCTTTCATTTCCGCCCTTTATTATAAAATAATCCATTTCCCTATTATTTATTTACCCATTTCTTTTATCAAATAAATCATCAAAATTAAACCCTTTTTCCCTACAAAATAAAACAAGAATAAGATGGAAATTCTCTCTCTTAATTCCTTAAGGTCCGTAGCCTTCCCCTCACTTTTCACCTATTATTCAATTTATTTACATATACATACATACAACCAAAACCAAACAAGACCCCACTTTTTTATTCTTGCACACCTTGTCCAAAAATCAAAACAAAAACTTTCTCAATTTCTCTCTTCATAACCAAGACCACTCTTCTCTCTCTTCACATCACATCCTTCTATTTCATTCAAACAATAACACCAAAAACATTCTCTCTCTCAAACATAAAAGATCAAACACCCATTTTTCTTTGAATTTATTCAAGAACACTCAAGAACACCTTGAGTGTTCATATGAACACCAAACCCTAGTTCATCACAAACACCACCATAACCACTTCGGTTACCACCATCACCACCACCTTATCATCCTCATCATCTTAGAACCATCAAGATCAAGCTTCTTCCTCCACTTCTCTTCTTACCGTAGCTTCCACCACCACCATTCCTTCAAGTTCTTCATCATCTTCAAGCTCAAGTCTTTATCCTCAACAACATCAAGCTCATCTCTTGTCCATCAACTGACCGAGTTCTTCATCACCATTTTGTTCTCTTTCTATGTTTTGATCTTATCTTTATATTAAGATCAAACACTTATTTTGTTTCATTTTTGGTTTTTCCAGCTTTTTCCTTAAAAAACCCTAGGAGATCATCTTTGATCTATTTCAAAAATCAAGTATTTGAAGGTAAAACATTTTCTTCCTCTTCCTTGAGCATTCGGCCGAACCATGATGATCATGCATCGCATTGATCCTTTGTTTTATTCTTTTAAAGATTTTGTTTAGAGCTCAAGCCTTGGAATCTTAGCCCAACCGTGGTGATCAAAGCGTTTTGGTGTATTCTTGTTATTTTTTAAGTGATCTACAAGAGGTAAGGGGGTTAGGGTTTGTTAGAAATAATAGTATGAAAATTGAGCATACAAAAGAACAAAAATGTGCAAAGTGGGTAAATATGATCAAAAACGGAATTTTGATGAATAAAGACAAGAACTTGATGTTTGCATGTTGATTTTTGATGAGTTAAAATGGTTGTTAAGGTGTTGAAATGTTGATGATTATGATGATATATGTTAAAGTTGATATTTTGGTGTAATATGTTTGTTTGGCCGAATTGGCCTTGACTATTTCATACAAAATATGTTGATTGATGATCATTTGAGATATGCTAGAGTTTTGTATAGATATAAGATTAAGGAAAGTAAGACTCCCAAATCTAGGTTGATTTAAGTAAGATAGTCGAACCGATTTGGTTCGGTTCAGTCGGTATGGGACGACTTGGGACCGGGTTCATTCCTTGAGAACAGGTTTGGTCTAGGACCGGACTTATTCTCTTATAATGGATTGGTTTAGTTAGAGCGAGTTTCGGTTTCATCGGGCTCGGCTTTAATTACATCGGTTGGTTGACTAAGTGTGAGCGGTTCGGTGTACTCCGACCCTCATTCATATTTCGTAATCGGGCCAGAACGGTTCCTTGAACCGGATGCTATGTTGGTGTTGGGGGTAAGGAGGTGAATTGAAGTGACATGTTACGAAGGGGTAGCTCCCCCTATCCGTGACTTACAAGCGATGCGACTTTTTTGACGATAGCTCCGGAAACGGGTGATAAGGTGACGGGATCCTCACCAACCTTTAAGATCTGCAGAGGGAGTGCAGAAAGTGCCCAAAAGGGCGGTACAGGTTGCTTCAGTGTTGCCGCAACATTCGCTCGTAAGGAACCATGCTCGGACTTGTTTCGAGTAGTCATCGGGTGCAGGAAGACAACCGATGCGTGAGCTCACGTCCTGCGCTAGAAGCTTTAGGCATGCATCATAATTTGTTTGTTCATAATTGTTTCTGTTTGATAGTCTCTCTTAGGTTGTTTGCTTGTTTGTTTTCTTTTCTTTTCTTCCTTGTGTGCTTTACCTGTCTTAATTATATGCTTTAAGATTTGGAAGAGAAATATATGAAATGTTGCCCCTACTTAACATAAGCCCTAGGATAGAGTAGTGAACCGTTAGGTGTTGACTGAGAACATTAGGTTCTCACCCCCATTTTCTTTCTTTTAACCCACACGTAGATGGAAGTGGACTTGGGACTTGATAGAGCACGCAATGGAGGACTATGTGGATGAAGACTTTGGACTTCGATGATAAGCTGGGAACCACCAAGATACGATGCGGCCTTTCGTAGGGGTTCTTTACCAAGACGTTATATTAGAGAATGTGGTGGGTTTACTTAGGGACTTGGATATCTCCCGATAATGGATTTAACACCCTTATCAACAATGGGACCCCACACCCGAAGGACGCTTTGAAGGAGTTGGTCCAAACTATCAAAAGTAAGATGAGAGACTCGGATGAAGAAGAGGAAAAGGGAGTTAGGGGACGAAGGAATAGAGGTAGTGAAGATGGCGAGGATATCTTCTAAAGGAAATGAAGAGAAAAGAAGGAGGCTTGGAGGGCAATACTAGAGGAGAGCCGGAAGAAATTTTTAGGTTTCGATGTTTGGCCACCCCTCTTCGGGGATAAGTCTTTAGAGTGCCTCGCAATTGTTAGTACACAAGAGGCTTAAGATTGTTACCTTTTATTTTATTTTGTCTAGTTATTGTGACCCAGTTTAAGAGACCTCTATTTGGTCAGGCCGGGTTTCATGTTTAAGTGTTCATGTAATTCGAAAGTATTGAGATGTAATATAACGATAATACATTATGATATATTTTGGAATTTCTACGCTTTACCCTTGTCCCCCGTTCTTTTAATAGTTCAAGAACGTTTAGAAATTTTAAATTACGCATGAATGATGGTCACACTTATTATTAACAGGCTTATATGTAAGTATTATAGTTAAAGAAGTAGCAATTTAGGTTAGGTTAAGTGTGACGTCCCAATCGTAGGCAGTGGCGGACACGCCGAAAATCGGGATGTTACGAAATCCATTTCTGTTTCTATGAAAATCCAATTAAGTTTTTATATGAAAATTCATTTCTATTTTTATATGAAAATCCATTTCTATTTTCGTGAAAATCCAATTCAATTTTTATATGAAAATCCGTTTCTATTTTATATGAAAATTCGTTTCTGTTTTTCATAAAAATACGTTTCTATTTTTCATGAAAATCCAATTCATGAAGAATAAGAACATCATCAACAGCAACAACAACATGAACAACAACAACAACAACAACAACAATAGCAGCAACGTAACAGTGGAGGAGGAGGAGGAAGAAGAAGAAGAAGAGAGAATGGAAGAAGAGGATGAAGAAGAAGAAGAAGATTACAAAGATAGTGGCGACAGCAATGATTGTAAACCCCAAGAGATTGATAACCCAAATTAAGGGGTTAATCATCTAATTAAAGTGAATACATGGAACGATTAAAGTAAAGCCCTATGCTAAGGAGTGATGATGCACTTAGAATTGGGGAATTTCGCTAGAATCTTTGCATTCAGTGAATTTTTCTGAGTGGAAAGGAGTAAGCTATTGGTTTAAGCTGCACAGTTGATTGAACCATAAATTAAGATGACAGTACCGATTTAGCGTCATCGGGAAGAGTGTAAAGTGAAATTAATAGTACAGAGACACTCCTAAAAACACTTGGGAGGCGAACACGAACATTTACCTTAAAGATTTTGGCCCGAGGTGGACCAAACATAGAAATTGCGGTTGTGCCCCTGATTAATGAATAAGGGGCCAACACCCCCAAATCACCATCTCATTCTCTTCTTCTTCAAAGAGAAGAGAGAAAGATTTTGGTCCGATTGACTCACTATTTGCGGCTACGCGAAGCTCTTCCCTCCCTCTATGTTTCTATACCAACTTTGAGGTATGGGCCTCGAAATTTCCTCCCCTTCTAGCTCCTTCAATTCTGCGAATTGTTAGGGTTCCATGGGTGTTGAGTTTTTGTGATTCTTGTTGTTTTAGGGAAGCTCAAGTTTGGGTTTGAGCCAAGAATCACAACCCATAACGACGATGAAAGGTAAATGCAATCACAACCCTTGCTCTTGTGATTTTTATGAACCCTAGATTAAGAGAATTGGGGATTTTGTGTTATTTTGTGGTTTTAGATGAAGAGTGATGACAAGGAGATGTTAGATGAGCTAAGTGAAGCTTAATGAAGCTAAGAGAGGTGATGGGTACTAGGTTGATGTGCTTGGATGCTCAATTGTGTGAAGAAACCACAATTGGGTGCATTGAGCTTGGAGTCTAAGTACGATTTAAGATTCGTTAGTGTAAAATGTAATCTAGCATGATAACCTAGGCTAGTTGGACCTAGGACAACCTTTAAAATGAAAGGAAATTAGGAAGATTAATGAAATGAATATAAGCATGCTAGGATTGAATGAATTGATGAAATGATGATAATGTTTGATGATTTGATGATGCTTAATGTTTGATGATAATGATTGATGATGTATGATGCTTGATGAATAAATTGCTAAGTCAAAATGTGAATTGATTAATGTATGATGATTATGATGTATGAATAATGAAAATGTTTTTAAAGACTTAGTACCTATGCATGAAATGGTTAATTGAAGTCCCTAAGTTGGGCAAGTAATGTTTTTAAAGAAAGAAATGGATTTAAAGTGTATGGGAGTTAGGAAAAAGAATTGAGAAAGGTTTTGGATTGGAAAAGTATAGTTTTGGATTTTTAACCAAAGTTGGTTTTTGAGCGAACTTTGGTAAGCTATAACTTGATTTCTAAATTATGAAAATGATTGAAAAGTATGTGATTTCAAAGCTTCCTTCAAGGTTTACTAAATGGTTTTGAAAAGAAAGGATTTGGCTATGTGAGTTGAAAGTTTTGAAGGTTTAAAGTTTAATAAAAGTTTTAAAGTCTGCAGAGTCACATCCTGCTATAGTGAATCGATTCTTGCTGCAGAGAGTCGACTCGTTATACTTGTGTTTTCGAAGAAAATGAGTTTTGGAAGCATGACGAGTCGACTCGACTTTCCCACGAGTCGATTCAGAATTGATCCGTAGCCAAATTGAAAAATATTAAGTTCCAGGGAATCAACTCAGACCCCCCTCTGAGTTGACTCACCTAAATTGATTTCGGAAAGAAAAGTCGCTAAGTGTATAGAGTCGACTCTAGGGTTGCAAGAGTCGATTTATTTTTAAACAGAATTGAAAATAAGATTTCAAAGTTGCAGAGAGTCGATTTTATTATGATGGAGTCGACTCGAGCTTTCAAAATAAAGGTTTTCGAGCTTTGAGAGTCGACTTAGGCCATGCCAGAGTCGATTCATTACCAAACAGAATTCAAGGTTTTGAAGTTAAGACTCCAGAGAGTCGACTTGCTCCAATCCGAGTCGATTCGCTGGGAAGAAAACTTATGTTTTCAACGTTTTAAATGTTAAGAAACGACTTTTGATACTCGCTAAAAGAAATTACATCTCATGTATAGTGTTATGCCTCGAGGTTGACCTTTTAAATGTAATGAATGATGAAAACCTCAAGTGTGTATTGAGTTCTGGGATAAGATGCAATGATGATGGTTTTGTCTTGCTTGCTCCCGGATTTATGATGAAGTTCTCTCTCAAATGTAATGGGAGTGATCGGGCACTCCATCCCCGTAAGTGCGACTCCAGAGAGACGGTGAGAAGGCATGAATTGATCCCTATTTATCCTCCTGGGAAGTTAACTTCGCCTCCAGAGAGATGGTGGAAGGTTTGGATCGCCTTCCTATTTATCCGCTTGGGTATAAGGTGAGAGAGACGGTCCATTTGTTAGCTACTGGACCAAGTCGGGTTGGCTGTATAACCGACCTAATGAGCTCATTATCCATAGGGATAAACATTCATCATATGTATTTGTGTGAAATTGATTGGTGTGTGATTGTTTGGTTTGCTTACTTGCTACTTGTGTTACTTGAGTTTGTATGTGTGCGTATGTATTGCTTGTGCTTGCCAAAACTTAGAGGAATAAGATGTGAGGATTAAGGATAGGGAGTAATTGAAGAAATAAAGAGGGGTATGAATAAGGATGAAAGAAAAGTAAAATGAAAATAGAAATGGGTAAGTCGCCATAGATGAATGATAAGACGTAAGTAAGGTAATAGGGATTTGCAACCTTCCTTAGTACCTAACTTAAGAGAGCAATGCGATGAGGAAAATGTTATGAGATGGAATAAAATAATAGGTAAGTTTAACAATGAAGCGAAGTGAGAATTTATGAGAAAACCCGAGTGACCGAGTAGGATCGCCTTGCAGGATCCTGCTAGCTTACCTTATGCACTCCCGACACTTTTACCGTACTGAGAATCCAGTGGTTTGGGATTCTCATTCCGTACTATCTCCATGTTTTTTAGATACAGGTTCAAGTTCTGAAAGACAAGTGAAGCACCACATAAGGGTATCAGATGTTTAGAGATTTTTCCCATGTATCAAGGTTACAAAAGGCTTATGTATGTCCAGTCGAAGAATTAAATAAAGTTATGTATGTAAGCGGGGCAGATTTAGGGGGTGGCCAGCATAGGCTTTGGCCCCCCATAATTTTGAAAACTTATATATATATATATACTATATGATGTCTACTTATGTAGTTAAAAATTTCTTGATTAGATGTGTATCTTCTTGCAACTATATACAGATCTTCCTTATTCGAATCCTACTTGCTTTCTTTTTATTAATTTTTTTTTTGTCCCACTCTCTATTTTTTTACTTGATATTTACTTTATCCCTTACGTATATTATAATACAAAAAATACTTTAATTTTTTAAAACATATTAAGTAAATAATTTATTAATATAAATATATTATATTTTACATGTTGTATTTATTAATTTATTTTAAGTATATGTATAAAAATATTAGAAAAACTAATATTTATACTATTTATGTTATATTTTAAAATGAATATGTTTATTAAAATTACTTTTAGTTATAAATGATATTAAAATATGAAATTATTATTTTTAGTAAAATTTACTATTCTTTTTACACTTAAATTTTTTATTAAAATTAATTTAAAAAATTAAGTACATTCTATCATGAAAAGAGAATAATGAATAGAATAAAAATTGTTTTACTTTGGCTATAACATGAGAATTTATTATTTTATTTTTATTAAATTTTTATAATAAAGTTAAATATTTATATAGTAATCTATTTTCATTCTCTCCATCTTAAAACTTATCAAAAACTAAGGGGTTGATTGGTTTGTGAAAATGTTTTTTATTTTCATTTTCAATTTTTATTTTTCGAAAATAATTTTCATTTTCAAATTTTCACCTTATAGGAAATGTGATTGGTTTGTGAAAATGAAATTCATTTCCAACTAATGAAAATAGTAAAAATATGTTGGTTTGTTTATTTCTAAAATTTATTTTCAATATTGATTTTCAAGTATAAAATTATATTTTTCTTATCTATATTATTTTGGCTATTTAATTTTTTATTAGCTTTCCAATTAATTTATAAAGTATCAAATATAAAATAAATTGTTATCTTGAAGTAAATAATTGCATTCATAATAAAAAAATATGCTTTAACAAAATAAACAATAACAAGTGTTGTCATTAAGAGAGTACATGTTTAAAGAATAATACGATTTTGAGTACTTTTATCTTTTAATTGTTTTTTGTTTTTTTTTTTTATACTTTCTTTGTAAAGGGATGGGTTGGATTTTATGGAAGGAAAAAAAATTTTTGGTAAACCTTTTAAAGACTTAAACATGACTTTCATTTTGAATATTATGTGATAAGTGTATAATAAATAAATAAAATGATAACATTCTAACCAAATGAAAATAATAATAAAAATGACATACTAAAAAAAATGTATTATTATGTACTCCTAGCCATTACTTTCATTTATTTGGATATTATTTTATAAGTGCACAAAGAAATAAAGTGATAAGATTTAAACCAAATTACATATTCTAATTTTCTTTTATATCAAAACTACATGAATATGGTTGACAATGAAGATTTATTTTTAAGAAAATATAAACTTTATCATTTAAATATAGGATTTTTTTTTAAATAAAATAAATGAAGAAATTACACAAATATATAAAACTATGTAAATTTACATTTTTAGGTCGTATTAGTAGTGCCGTGGGGGTTGGCTGAGGGATACAGCAGCACTAATGCCGCGGGGTGAGGCCACGGCACTGACACCTTTTAGGTTGGACCAGTGCTGCAGGGGATAGGAGCGAAATGGGCCAGGCGGGATTGAGGGCGGCACTGGTGTCGAAATATAAAATATATATATGAAAAACTTTCACCTATGCCAGCAACTTTATTGGCATATTTAATATGACATATACGGCTAGATAGCAAGTTTATAATTTATCTCGTAGAAAATATGAAGATTACAAAAAAGCTCTCAAATGATTGATTAAAAGACAAAAATACCTACAAGTATCAGACACTTGGAACTTGGATGCACAAAAATGATATGAACAAGTAGAGCCAAATTAAAATAGAGATTCAAGTAATTGAAAATTTTAAAACATTGAAATAGTAGTAGAAAATAGTTGTTTTATTTATATATATATATTAAAAATACTCTTATTCATCTTTAATAAACCAAATTCATTTTCCTTTACCAATTCTTATGAACAAATAAAAATAACATGATTATATATTCACAATAAAATTTGTATATATCATTATATACCAGTAATCTCAAAGTATTTAATTTTTTTAAATATTTAAAAATATTAGTAAATTAATTAAATTGTTTATTTTTTGTTCCTATTTTTTTTTGGAATAAACAAAACAACTAAAAAATTATTAATTTTCCATGAAAGGGATCAAACTCCTATGTAATTATACATGCAATCTTCTAAATAAAATAAAATATATTTTTAATAATGTTTTTAACAAAATTAAGTTTTAACATATTTTTAATAGTTGCATGATTATATATATATATATATATATATATATATATATATATATATATATATATATATATATATATATATATAT
>JASCZI010092449.1:0-10394 GCA_036250425.1 Stylosanthes scabra
TATATATATATATATATATATATATATATATATATATACACGTTACTGATTTTATCAAACAACATTTTAATTAGAAAGAAGGGACAAAAGTACACATAAATTATTACACAATAGATAAAAGTATATATAAATTTTTTAATGACTCAAATATACACATAAAATATTCTGTCCATGTAACTATAAAAAAAATTTAAATTTCCATCATCAATATAAAAAGTAAAGAGATTTTTTTTGGTGGGGAAGAATAAATAGATAATTGGTCAATTTTTGCATAGGTTGAATTATCCATCTTATAGCATATTTAATGTATATTTTAGACATATTTATAGTTTCTTATTTTAATTTATATAATATTAAGAAGTAGTATAAACTTTTTATTAATTAATTTAGTTATAAATTATCACTAAAATGATATGATTCACTATTTTTTTCACATGTAAAATTTTATCTTAATTAACTATCTAGTATATTAAATTATCAAATTCTTGCTTTAAGTTCATGGTGAAGAAGTGCTTTCACTTCTCATCATGGAAGTTGTTTTATTTAATAAACATTACTGTTACATGTACCCCTAATACTACCAACCAAGTCAAACTAACTAAAATTTACCTATTCTCACCCATGCGTGTGTATTCACGCTCTTACCACTACAACTCACACATGCATAACACTGTCTCTTCTTCTTCTTCTTCTTCTTCTTCTTCTCTGTATTCCTCTTTTTTATCACCACCTCCGCCTCCACCTCCATCTCCGCCTCCACCTTCATCTCTGCCTCCGCTTCTTCCTCTTCTTATTTCTGCTCCTCCTTCTTCTTCTCTGTTACGATGTGATAATTGTTGTTCTCCTCCTCCTCCTCCTCTTCCTCCTCTTCTTCTCATTCCTCTATTATTGTTACATGGTGGTTCTTCTTCTTCTTCTTCTTCTTCTTCTTCTTCTTCTTCTTCTTCTTTTGCCGCCACTGCTTTACTTGTTTATTGCGTCATCGTCTCTGTTGTCGCCATTAACAATGTTCAAACAAATCAAAACCTAAAAACACATAAACAGATTGAGAAATTAGGAACCTCCAAAACTTTTTCGTTCGTTTTCTTTTTTAATTAACTAAAAGATTAACAAACATTGGCATCAACATACTCCTTGTAGAAAACATTGGCTTCTTCAAAGGTTAGAAAAGTCTTCCCAACCTTGGAGATGTACTCTTCATCCACATCGCATAAAAATTGCAAAAACAGAGCAATTGTAAAATCAATTACTAACGAACAGAAAATGTAAATACAACGAACATATTTTATAAATATAACGAACATAAAATCTAAACTTAATAATAATAAAGCAAACAAAGAAAACATATCAATCCAAAACCAATGCAAACAACACTTTTCATAGATTCAGATAGAAAAACAATTGAATCAATTTTCTAACATGAATGAAGATTTTACAGATTGAATTAAACCTCATAATAAACAATGCAACAGTAGGAACAATAACTACAAAAACAGAACAATCGTCGAACAGAAAATGTAAACACAACGAACATATTTTATAAATATAACGAACAAAAATTCTAAACTTAATAATAATAAACTAAACAAAGAAAAATACGAATTCAAAACCAATGCAAACAACACTTTTCATAGAAGATTCAGAGTGAAAAACAATTGAAATCAATTTTCTAACATGAATGAAGATTTTACAGACTAAATTGAACCTCAGAATAAACAATCCAGCAGTAAGAACAATAACTTCAAAAACAGAGCAATCATCGAACAGAAAATGTAAACACAACGAAAAAACTTTATAAACATAACGAACAGAAAATCTAACATAACAACTCAAAAAAGGCAATGCAAACAACTCTTTTACACATTCAGAACAAAAAAAACAATTGAAATCAATTTTATCACATGAATTAACAAACTACAGTGACTTGAACATCATAATAACACAATGCATATCAAAACAATCAAAATCTACAAACACACAAACGTTGATTGAAAATTTAGAGGAAACTTCCACAATCCCATCTGGTGCAGAATTCGAACTCAATTCGTAGAGAATTGATGGATTTGAAGCTGAATAAACCATCATTCGAACTCGATCAATTCGAAGCAAAAAACAAAAAAGAAGATGAAGAACAAGATGAAGATGTTGGAGAAGAAGAAGAAGAGGAAGATGATGGAGAAGAAAAAGACGACGATAACAAGAGAGAAGAAGAAAAGACTGAAGACGAGAGGAAAAGCACGAAGAGAAGAAAATTGAAATTGAAACTGAAAGAGAGACGAGGGGCGCGTGAGGTAAACTGCTTGGTTGGTGCTTGGTTAGTAAAAAGAGGTGTACATGTATATTAATTATTTAATAAATATTAAATAAATCCTCATTATTAGCTCATTCTAAAATGAGTAATTTGTTTTCTTTCTTGATATGCCAACACAAATTATATACTCAATCATTTACTTTGCACCTTTCGTGACTTAAAAAAAAAACAAATCTACTGATAAATCTATCTATAAATGAAGAAAATTAAGTTTATACCCATAAAAAATAAAGTTTAATTGATAAACTAACCAAATTTAAAAAGATTATTTAAAATTTCAAAATTATCCTTTAATTTAAATTAACATAATTCCAAATTCTAACTCTTCCCAAATCCCCACCACCACCAGCACTCCCACCCTCGCCCCAACCCCAAATCCTTAGTAGTCATCAGCCTCTACTTCTTCATTTACTATTTCATTCTCATCAGTTTCCCTTTATCACTATTTTCTTGTGAGAAGAAAAAAACTCATGTTATTAGCAACAAAAAAAAAAACAACTATGGCTTCTAAGTTCTATCACTCTTCCTCTTCCCATGTCTCTAGCGGTTGTTAGTTACGTCACTGTCACCACTTCATCTAAAGACTCTCACTCGCACCATCACCGTCGTGCCTTTCTCTTAACAGTAATCGTCATTGCCGTTGGGTTACCATTTTTTTTTTGCTCTCTCTTTCCTCTTCCGTAAACATCGTTGTTACTTCCATTATTGATGGTGGTGGAGGAGGAGATTGGGTCGTTTGCTTCCCCCGATTCGAGCAATACGACTTCCTTCGCTTCTTTCTTCTTTGTGTCGTCTACCTCTCTCCAGATTCGTCAAACGAACCATGGCGATGGAGAAGAATGCGATGCTAGCAGGACGCGAATCATGACCGAATGATGGTGGGATGTAGCAGTGGGAAGAACGGCGACTGCGACTGAGACTAGGGTTGGTATGCGTGGCTGGCTTAGAGAATGGCGAGTGAACAAAGAAGTGGAGAACAGAGGCTGAATGGAGAAGAGGAGATTGGAGACATTAGGGATATGGGGGTGCGGGTGGAGGTGGGGGAGACGAGTTCGAATTTAGGGTTAAGTTAATTTAAATTAGAGAGTAATTTTGAAATTTTAAATAATTTTTTTGTTGGTTAGTTTTGTTTATTAAACATTATTTTTTTCATAGGTATAAAGTTAAGTTTTTTTTATTTATAGGTAGATTTATTGTGTAGTCATCTTCCGCGAGTAAATTTGGTTATTTTCTTTTATATAAAAAAGGGCAAGTTTCCACAATAAACCAATTTCACCTCAAAATGATCAAAATACAGCAATTCAAATCAAATGATCAAATTACACCAAAACGAAGTTTCTATGGAATCCGTGGCAGGGTGCCACAGATTCAGCTTTTCAAAGAATCCGTTGCAGGCACCCACGGATTCAACGTGTTTTTTTTAATGTCTCTTTTTTTTGTTTAGGGTTTTAAAAAAATGAAGTAGATTAGGGTTTAGGGATTAAGGAAAGTATAAAATAAGACAACAAGCGGACGTAAATAACTACACATAAATGTGCATCAAAAGTTTCGTATGAAAATACATAAAAAAGTGCACCTAATAAAATACATAAAGCTGTCTGTACATCAATGAAGTAAAAAAAAAAGAGCGAAAAAAGCTACATATGCCATCCAGTGCCACAGCCTCGCCGACGTGGAACTCTGCGGGCCCGCCCACGTGCTGCTGGCTCATCGGGCTGCTCTACCGGTGCGGGTGACGCTGGTGGAGTCGGCACAGATGCAGGCGCCATGAATGGGATCTCCCAGGATGCACCAGGCACGTGTGCTGATAGAGGGGTCCCACCAAGCGCCATGAAGGCCTGGGATGGACCGGATACAGGCTCGTTCAGGTCCAAATGAACCTAAGAGCCATCAACTTGTGTGCCATCAAAATCCAACCTGTAACCATCATCGCCTGGTATCAGTATCTCGTCAATCATCTGCTAGAATCCTAGGCTAGAAAGCCCGTCCAGCCACGCCTACGAAGGGGAGGCAAGAGTCGAGGGGATCTGAGTCCCCTAGGTCTGAGGGGTCGAGGGGAGGTCAGCCTGTGTGCTCGTCCCCGCATGATGTACATGACTGGTGCTGGCACCACCTTCACTCAGCTGTGTAGGTGCCGTGTCACTGCCCTCCCCGCGGCCTCTACCGCCTCTCCATCCTCTCGGTCGTCCACGGCCCTCGGCCATGCGCCTAATGCGCCGAGTTGGAGGCACAGCCTGCACATTGTTGGCCATCATCTCATCCAACCACTTCCAGTCTCGAGCCGTGGTCATCGTGCCAACCATCATCCTCCTCGCCGGTCGCCTGTTATCCAGAACATCTGGCACGACAGGTCGATGTGGATGTGGAGCGGACAGTCTCTGTGTGGCATCGACCGGGATATCGTCAGCTGGCAGCTGATGGAATGGGCCAGCGGGACTAGGCACCAGCGGAGGAAGTCTGCAGAGGGGCCGAGATTCTCTACCTGTGCAACCTCAAACAGCTGAGCAAACCGTGATGCCCATAAATCGAGCCAACGCTGATACTTCTGAGGCCACCACTGATCACTCCCCCGTCTGTCCTTTGCATGCATGAAGTTGATGTTGAGTGGCTGATGAGGAGCTTTCAAAACCCCTCCAAACTGCGGGATCACTCGATCCACCTGGTGTCACTCAATGGTCCCAAAGTATATAAGTGGGACGATCGAAGTCCAAAGGGCCCTGTGGTCGGCCTGCAGGATGGAAGGGTGGACAACGGTCTACCGCATCCGTCCGATATGGCAGACAAACAAACTGCATGATGGAAAACATTTATAAGGCAAATATGCAAAAATCTTTCAATACCCAAAACAAATAAAGAATAAACCCTAAAAAATGCATACAATGCTACAAGAACAAAATAATTATAACGAACCTCATGGAAGGTCATCAAATCAAGCTGCCTCCTGTGATGTATCACTCCCGACTCTTTCTCGTTGGAGGTGGGGAGATACCTCCCCCACCTAATAATAACACAAAAGGATAAGAAACCGTGAAACATAAAATAATGAATATATAAAATTGAATCTTACATAAAATAAATTGTGTTACCTGGAGGCCAACGGCCACTCGAAGGTGTTGAACCCATAAGGTCTAAGGGTCGGAAACCGCCAGAATATCCAGCTCTACAGGAGATCCAACGGGCTGGCCAACTGCATGACGTTCCTGTTGGCTGCTCGGCACAGACTCCTGTACAGCCATGAAAGAACTGTGGATCCCCAGCTGTATTGACTGAGGCCGTCGATGGGTTCGACGAAAGGGAGCCAACGGAGGTGAACACCGGCTGCAGTCTTATCCCCAAAAAGAGCGGTCGACAGCAGCATCATAATGTAAGCTTTAGCCCTATCCGGGAGCTCTCCGAACGTGCGCTTGGACCATGTAAAAGTCACCGTGCAAGCATCCAGATCGCGTGCTAGGGGTAGCTCACCGAACATCTCCTCGAACCACTCCCACCGGGGTCTCCCTGTCCCCTCTGGTATAAGCGTCTCGAAGTCCCACAGGCAGCCAGTAACAGGCTCACCGTCGATGGGGAGACCCAACTGGAATGCAACGTCCTCGAGGGTGATGGTGCACTCGCCCCACGACATGTGGAACGAATGGGTCTCCGGTCGCCACCTCTCTATGAAGGCACTGATGAGTGGCTCATCAACCTTGAAGCAGAAGTTAGTCAGTCTTGCACGTATGGCTCAACCCATGGATCTAGTTCCATCGCAATCTGCATACACACACTGACGATACACCTAACAGGCTGCATTGAATATGAATGACTATTAACTCAGGTAATAAGAAAACAAATATTAATAGTGAATATCTAGGATGCTATAAAATACTAACAGTAATTAAACCCTAAACCCTAAATAATTAAACTCTAAACCCTAAATGAAACGAGCCTAAATCCTAAACCCTAAACCCTAAATTAAATGAGCCTAACAAATAATTCATATTTAACTCCACGACTTTAATTAAATTCAATTAAAAAAAACATGGCTAACCTCGGTGTTAACATTATGTGCGACGTGGGAAATATTGTCGAGCCGGTATATGACTCTTTTATCGTCCGCAACAATTTCCTCGAGCGATCGTTGTGCCATTAGATTTTGCTCTTACTTCTCTCTACTTTTTCTCTCTAAAATTAAAAAAAAAAATGCTTCTCTCCACCCAAATTCAAAAATCCTGCCACAGAACTTATATCATTCATTTAAACTGAATCTGTGGCAAGGTACCACGAATTCTGACTAAAGTTACATTACTTAGAATTCGTGGTAGAATACCACGGATTTAGAGAAATAAAATAATCAAAATCTGTAGCAGGATCCAACGGATTCTAGAAAACCAAGGACGCTGTCACATATTCTATAGAAATGTAGGTTTAGTGCAATCTGATCATATAATCCATTTTGGTGTATAGTAATAATATTGAAATGGGCTTAGTTTATTATGGTAACTTGTCCCAAAAAAAAAATTATTATTTTTCTTTCTGTTAGATGCATCACGAAATAAATAAATAAATAATGTTCACAAAAGATTTCGTACTATAATATTAATTAAACAATACATTTTTTTTCTGTCTAAATAATAGAAACGTTTAAATGATCACTTTTTATATAACTGTGATGTATGTGATCATTTATAAAAATAATCGCCTTGTGATAATAAAACATACAGCATGTCTTGAATGATACGGTGATCAAGGTTTTTTCTTTTAAATTTGATTAAGGTCAATGTCACAGGATAGGTCACTGTATGAAATGAAATCCAACTCAATTAGCAAGTATTAAGGTACTATACAAAGTTATTTAATTAATAATTATGACACTGTCCGTAAATGAATTATTTGAGTGGTCTCATACTCCCATTTACACGTGGAGTAAAAGTACAAGTTGCCACTCTATCACACTCTCCATTATTCTATTCAACGGACACATCCCGTAATAACTCTACGTGTACCACGAATTTTAACCACATAAGCTATTTGGGATTTTTTTATTTAAATAAATAATAAAAATACTATATTTATAAATCTATACATACTCATAAATAATTACAAATTTATCTTATTGTTACAAACTTGAATAGCTATCAATTAAAATATATCATTTATAAAACTTATTAAATGCATATTAATTTAACTTATAAATAATATCATATAAAATTCAAGTTGATATTAAACTAAAATCAAACATTAAATATGCTATTTTATGTAGTATTAAATGATACATTGTTCCACAAATGCTATCATATTATTGCGTAGATCTAAATTGATATTAAACTAAAATTAAACATTGAAAATATTCTAAGACATTTATTTAATTATATCGAAATTTTTATTCTTAGTCACATTATATTATTGTTAAAAATGTGATGCTAATCATTTATGTTATTTTTTTTTATCAATTTAAATTTTTGATAGAGATAATTTTATGACAGACTATAACAACTCTTATTTCTCTAACAGAATTTTAGAGTATAATTAAATTTAAAGTTACCTCAATTATAATATGCTTAATATCATAACAACTATACTCAAGTTCTTTCAAAAAAGAAAGTTATACTCAAGTGATTTTATGCTTACATGAAAAAGGTCTGTGTCTGTTAGAGTAGTGACAGGTAGTTTGGTGTGAAAACTGCAACACTTTAAAGGAGGCAAGGACGATGGTCCATCATTTTTTACGCCTTAAAAGGGGAGGTTAAAAACTTTACACATTGTTTGGTTGGACGACCAAAAATGAAAGAATAAAAATAAAAGGAAAAAAAATAAGAAGAAAGAAAATGAAAGGAAAAGTGAATATATTTAGCGTTATAATTAATAAATAAATATAGAATATTGTGTTTTTGTAAATAACTTTTTTGGTAGTATAATTATTTTTAAAAAATATTTGATTAAATTCTATATATATGAAAATTTAATCTAGCTAAATTTAACTATTTATAGTGTATATTTTAAAGAATTTAATTTTAATGCACTAACGATGTAAAAAGTTTTATACAGTCGTACAATTACATCTGTTTGTCTGGATAATTAATCATTAGGTGGATGAAAAAAATTATTTCTATTGATGTGAAATAATTTAATTGAATGCATATATAAAACCTCTTTAGTTTTTACAATATCAGTGCATTGAAATTAAATTCTATTTTAAATCATGCTACTAAATTACTTTGGGATACAAGGTATTACATGCAAAAATTTAAAATCCTGTATCTTGTAATAGCTCACATAAAAATGAATAAATCTGTAACAAAAATGATTAATTTAGGAAAATCTAATAATGAAGATTTTTTTAGTAAGAAAAACCCCATAATTTATAATATGATAGAGGGTGAAGCTGTTATTGTCAATTTGTCATACTATGCAAGTATGCATAAATAATTATTTAATTAATCAATCAGTAGTTAGAGACACTCGTTAAGAAAAGTCGTATTAAAAGAAATAAAAATACAAAAAATATCATAATATTAAGTATTTTAAATTTTAATGTTTCTCTCTTTTTAAAAACGTTTTAATCGACATTTTAGATTGAATTTTTTGTTAGAATAATACACCACAAATAAAAATATACTATTTTATAAAAAAATGTTTCAAATTAGAAGCAAATATAGAATACAATTTTGCAAAGCCTTTTGTATTGACAAAAATGAAGACACATATTTATACTAGTAATGCCCCAACTACAAAATGCACATTATGATATTATTAGGTATAAAACAATCAATTGCTCGGCAATAAATTTATAAATATAGTTTAAATTTAAGATACTTATTTAACTATATATATTAAAGTCTTAATCACGTTACTTTACTGTTGGAAATATCACCTAATTTTTTTTTTTTACAAATATATCATGTTAACACTTTGGCGCTATATATGTCATCTCTGTATTAATGACTTAAGGACGAAAGAGTTCACAATTTATATATTTAAAGATCAATTTAGTTATTTTAGAAAAAAACTTAAACTATTTTGATGTGTATTAGAATTTATTAAAGATATAACCATTGTCTTCTCTTATTAGTTAAAAATTTAGAAGAAGTGATTTCATGACATTATATTAAAATTTGTGACCTAAAAATCTTGAATTTGATCATTGTTAAAACAAAAATTTAGTGTAAGTCAAAATATATATAAATAAATAATAATAATTCTAGGTAAACAAGTGGTTTTACCAACCAAGTAGCTAATCAAGCAAATTCACTCACAGGCTTCTTTCTCCTTATTATAACATCTTATTACTATTTCAGACGCGCCAAAAAATTCAGTTTTCCATTTTCATTCGTTCTTCTTCTTCTTAGTTTTGTTCTTCTTCTTTTTCTGTTGTTGATTTCATCGTTTGATTCGTGTCGTGATTCTGGAATTCAACATTTTCTGCAACCATCTTCTGCATCGTTCCTTTGCGTCGTTCTCTGTGTTGTTTACGTGATGTACGTTCATTTTTCAATTCTGCAACGTTCTTAAATTTGATATTCGTTTTCGTCTTCTTCTGTTGTTAGATTTACGTTTTCATTCTCATTGTTAGATTTCGTTTTGATTTGCGTGATCTCATTGTAAAACATAGAAGAAGAAGAAGAAGAAGAAGAAGAAGAAGAAGAAGAAGATGATGATGATGATAATGATGATGGTGATGATGATGATGATTATTATTATTATTATTATTATTATTATTATTATTATTATTATTATTATTATTATTTATTTCGGTGCAGTATAGCTTTATTTTTGTGTACATTCACTACTACATTGCACTCCTGTACCGACGGTTATTACCGACGGCTAAGGAGCACGGGATGTACCGACGGCTTAGCCGATAATATGGCTTAGTGGTGCCGCTGCGTACCGACGGCTTAGCCGTCGGTAAATCATCAAATTATTTCGCGCCAAACGGCGCCACGACGGCCGAACAATAACGACGGCTAAGCCGTCGGTATTTACCGACGGCTTAACCGCCGATGACGTGGACGTCGTCAGAAGGGAAGTTGTTGTGGCTTTTACCGATGGCTAAGCCGTCGATATAGTTACCGACGGCTTAGCCGTCGCTAAGCCGTCCGTAATA
>JASCZI010092459.1:0-11437 GCA_036250425.1 Stylosanthes scabra
ATAATCTGAAAAAGCGTTGCTTTAGGTTCCTCAGCATCATTTTAGAAGCGTCTCCGAAAGTCTTTATCGAAAGCGTCCCCTTAGGTACCCAAAAGCGTTGCCTTTGGGAATAGGCAACGCTGGAATGGGCAACAGCCCCATAAGCGTCTCCCTTGCCCAAAAAGCGTCGCCTTAGCCTATGGCATCATTTTTTCAGACTTTTGGCATCACTTTTCAAGGGTTGCCTTAGGGGGTAAATTTTTGTAGTGAGAAGGCAGCAACTAAAGCCGAGTGGCTAAAAGATTTATTAGTGGATATACCACAATGGAATAAAACAGATACATCTGTGACTATGCATTGTGACAGTCAAGCTGCAATTGCAAGAGCAAAGAATAAGAACTATAATGGTAAAAGTCGACACATAAGAATGCGGCATAATATTGTGAGACAATTAATTGAAAGTTGTGTAATATCCATGGATTTTGTGATATCAGAAAAGAACTTGGTTGATCCTTTGACGAAGCCACTTGCTAGGACGCTAGTAAGTGAAACATCGAAGGGGATGGGACTAATGCCCATTAAGTAAAATTGTATGATTGATACCCAACCAATCTGATTGGACAATCCATGAAGATGGTTCAATGTGGTCAACAAAGTCATATAGTTTTAAGGGATACTGTCGCTTCTTTGTTTTCCGCCATACATATGAGATCTTTGGTGATGAGTTCCTCCTTATGGTGTATGGCAGTTATGGTGCTTATTGTTTTCCCCCATTCATATGAGATGATTGGTGATGAGATCCATAGCCCAAAAATGTTGGGGTAGGGATGTTTACTGCAGCATACCCTTGATGGATAAGCACAAAACTGAGAGTGGAGATGGAGTCGTCTCGTATGAGTTTGGGCATTTAACTCCAAAGCTCTCATGTTACCAGGATATCGTGCATGCCCGTTAAAGCGCAAACCGCCTGGAGGAGTACAGTATTACCTAGAGAATATTTTGTGGACTTGTGGACGTGCTCCAACCGTTATCTCAAAATTATAAGGTTCAAAGAGTTTACTCTACTATGCTTCTACAGGGTTGTCACCCACTTGACCTAAGGTGCAGTTCAAATCCTTTTGGATACTCCACTAATGCAAAATATTTCTCAACCTCTTTTTCGGTTCTTCTAAAGTTTCTCTAAGTTTGAAACATGTGGGGGATTGTTGTATAATTTATTTATGTTTCAAACTTCAATCATATATGTTTATCAAATAATTGCTAGGGATTTATTTTCTTATTAAAGCTAGCTTTGAAGAATTAAAATGTTTCTAGCTGTTGGAAGAAAACATTTTTTCTTTAATAATATTTATTACGTTGGTTATGAACGTTGTCAATGGATTATGAGTGGCTGAAACAATCATGATGGGTAATGATTATTATAACGGGTGAAAGAATAAAATAATTATTTTATTAAACATCCCTTATATATATAAGACCAACACATACACATATCTGTGCACCTGTCATTCTTTTACTCTCTCAATATCCATTCTTCCTCTTCCATCCTATATGCCATTGCCAGCAACTCATTTATCTCCCATCAATTGATAAAAATTTAATTAAAAGAAGAACGGGTTGTCCTGCTCTAAGTGCTCCGAGAATATTGGTGTGGACCGTATTCTTGATGATCCACGTCTAATCCTGGAGGATTTCCATCAAAGACATTCCACCTAAGGGTAGGGCGGTAATAAATCCTTAAGGACAGTGCCTAGCACGATTCGTGGTAAACTCACTCTAATATTCTTTTATTTTATTTATCTACTAAATTTTATTTATACTTAAAGTAGCTAAAATATTATTTTGAAAATCTTATTTCCAACACAAAACACAGACAATTTAACGCTTCTATGGAAACAGAGATATGGAAAAACAGGGTTTTACATTGAGGAAGCTAAACAGGAGAATGATAATGATAAGAAGGGAAGGGAAGGGAATTAATATTTCAGATGCTGCTGAAGGGAATGTGTTTGTAGATGAAGTTGTTATCGATGGCAGTCAAGGTGGAGTTGGCGGGTTATTAGGGGAGAAAGAACAAGGGAAATTGAGTTGAAATTGGAAATAAGGTTAAGGGAAAATTTGATAAATATAATTTGAATAGTATTTGACTGGAAAAAATTAACAATAAAGGTAAAATTGAAATTTATTTTAAATTAAAGTAAGGGACAAAATTGAATCAAATTAAATGTTTGAGATAATTTTGATAACTTTCGAAAACGTTAAGGACAAAAAACATATTTAATCCTATTATCATTAACTACCAAAATTACCTTTGAATTTTTATATTCTAATAAAAATACCTCTCATCTTTGCTAAAACAAAAATGCCTTCAAAATAATTTAAAATGCGACAAAAATACTCAATTGTATATTATAGTTTGTGCACAAAACCATTGAACTAGAAAGCAAAGAGAAAACAGAATTGAAAGAAAAATGAATTGAATGAAATCATCACTTAGTTCTCTCTAGAGACATGATAAGTCCATATATTATGCGAATTTTTTGTTGAAAAGAGTGAAGTTATCAATTTATCTTGCATCTAATCCTTATGAATACATGCATTTGTGAATTTTCACCTAGCTAATTGAGCTTAATTGATTAAATCATGTATTATAAGCGTTTAAATTGTCAAATTAATTATATTTTTATTCCATTTGATGCCTTGATATATTTGTTTAAGATGTTTAGAAGGTAATAATAACTTGAAAAGATGAAGAAAAGCACACAAAAGTAGAGGAATTGGTGAAAAAACATAGAAGCTGGAAATAGCTTAGGGGTGCGTGTGCACACATGCATGCGCAAGCACACACACCTCCAAGTAGGAGTGTTCAAAAAAACTGGTTAAACTAAACTAAATTGAAACTATTTTGTAAAAATTGATTTTTTAAATAAAATAATCAAACTGAAACTATGATTTTTATAAAAACCAGTTTATCTAAACCAATTTTTCATAGTTTACTTTGGTTTAAAAAAAAAATGGTTTTCAATTTGTGCAAAAAGCTCAAACACCAAACTCATTTCTAATAAACCATTAATCCCTAGCACACTATTCCTCTGCGTCTTTGCCCTCTACTTCTTATCCTCCCATATTGCTGCCGGCAACCACCCACTGTTGTCGTCGTCTCCGTCTCCGTCGCCGTCGCGGGCCTTCACCGCCTTTACCAATCTTTGTTCTTCGCATCACTGTGAGTCACAATTAAGTTCTAGAAGCTCTTCTTTTTCTTTGTTTATTTGGTTATTTAAATGTTTAATTTTGAGTTGTTGTTCTCGATTTCTTTGATTCTACTTTCACTTTTATTCAATATTCTCCTGTTTTGATTCTAAGCTTTCAACCCCATTAAAAATAAGTGCAATCTTCTACTTGTTTTATTTGAAGTCTTAGACATGTGTTGGGTTTGAATTAGTTTATGTTGAATATTTAGGTTATTGTTATATCATGTTTTGAATGTAATTACAAAACAAAAAGCAGGACAATACTTGATGTTTTAGTTTATTAGATATTTGATATTATGTTCATTTTCTTTCTTTAGCCTTAGTTTTTTTATATCACTCTTTCTTTTGTTCTAATAACTATAGTTCTCTGCTTTTTATTACTATATCTTATATTGTGAGCACCTGACTTCTATTCTCTCTTCAAAATCACAAATGAAATGCAAGATAGAAGAGCATTCAATAACAAAGTTTAAGTTTGTTGTATGGTATTGCAGGTTTGTTTGCTTGTATTGAAAATGTCAGAGGTAGAATGGAAGAGAGAGGGAGAGAGATGGGAAGAAGGAGAGTGAGAATATGAGAGATAGAGAGAGAGAGAGAGAATGGAAAAGAGAGGGAAATAGACGGAGAGAGAAAGGGGGAAGGGGGGAGGGAGAGGGAAAGGGAGAGATATAGTTGTTTTTTATATGATAAAATTGATTTATATATGAAATAACTGACTTTAGTCTAAAAATCAGTTTAAACTTATTTTAAATTTAAAACTAGTTTTATTTTTATAAATTGGTTTAAACTGATGCACTATATTAGAAACTAATTTTAAATCAGTTTGCTGTTTGAGAAAACAGTTTGGTTCAATTTTCAAACCATTTAAAACAGTTTGGTTTAGTTTTAGTTTAGTTTAGGTAATAATTGTACCACATACAACCATACCTGCAAGCTCTCTATTGGGCGCGCACGCACGCGCGTGTGTGCCTACGCCCTGTTCACGTGACTCACTAAAAAGTCATGTGAGGCTGCATTTTTTGAGAAAAAAATTGGCCAAATTTAAACCTTCTCACATATATGAAGCCATACATCCAAGGATCAACGCACACTCATCATACAACATTACAACATTCATTTTAGATGGGTTAGGTTAAGGTTTAGTGAAATTCTAGAGAAAGAAGCCCCAACTTCTCTCTAGAATTTTTAGAACTTCAACTCATCTTCTCTTTAATTCAAGTTTTAGTCTTTCTCAAGTTTTGTTTTTTATTATGTTTTCTTGTTTTATTACTCTTTTATTTAAACTCTCTTATTAGTTTTCTTTTATATTGTTATTTGAATTATTGAGCTCTTATTGGATATTTTGATTTTTAATGAATGATGATGTTTTATGTTTGGTTGAGCTTTATTTACTTGTTTCTTATAGTGGGTATTGACAGTTTTTATCATTATTACAATTTAAGATGATTCGAGTTTATGCATGTCATATGTTTGACAAAATGTTTGAACCAGATATGATGTAGATTTTAGTCTTGGTTTGGGATTGAAATATTGGGTTCACTTGAGTCACTCTTGTGTTGATTGTTGGGTAATTGAGAGTAGGTTAACTAACCATGATCATGTTTTCACTAATGCTAATCTTTTACTAATTCTATTTGTAAGTTGATTAGGACTTGTGATTGGGGTTAATTAATTGTTTAATTAACCTTGTTTTCACTAACGCTAATTAGTGAATTGGGTAGGACTTGTGATTGGGGTAAATCAAGCCTAATTGACTTTTCTCAATATATAGAGTTTGACTTATTGGGTTTACTCTTGAACATTACCATAATTATTAGCAGTGACAAGGAGATTGTGATCCTCAATTCTCAATTATAGTCGATGTTTTAGTTAGTTGAATTTTAATCATTGCTCTCCTTAGTTAGTTATGCTCTCTTTAATTGGTAATTAGCTTTAATTTTATTACTTGCAATTTTGATTTCTTATTGCTTAATTTTCACTTAATTGCATTCGAAAACCTCCTTTCCCCATGATCAATCTAGTTGCAACCTCCACAAGAGACGACTCGGATGTAAACTCCCGGCTTTACACCTTTTTTGAAGGTTTAAACAACTTTCATCCCTTCTAAATTTGATTGTGAGAGTTTGGCATTTAGAGTGTACTGCAATTACATAAAATTGAATTTGAGAATTTAAATTCCAATTGTAAATTATCGTGCATCAAGACTCAAGGTACAACAACATATGGACTTTACAAGAGAGGGCCTATGATAGAAGCCTAGCTACAATAGAATCTCTTATGAGAATGTGATAACAAGAAACACTTTCTCGACGCATAATCTTAAATAACTAACTATCATTCTCTCTTACAAGTTACAACCCCCCTCAAACTTAAGAATTTCTCTAAAGAATTAATCTACGTGTACCATTGTATATATCTGTATACCCCCATTTACAACACGAAAAAATGTAAACATCAGCATAGAAATTTTATTTTTCTGTGCTAATATTTATATTTTTCCATGTTGTAAAAAGAGTGTATGAAGGTATACAATAATACATGCAGCATTACCGTTTTCTAAATACTATGTTTGTGTCTAAACCTCTCAAACAATGCATAAGACAATGGTTTTCTAAGAATATCCGCCATCCAAGGCGAGAATATTCAAAACAAAGAGCTGTTTTTATTAACACTATCTCTAAGACAATGGAGGTGAATCTCTAAATACTTACACCTAGTATGATACACCTGATTAAGAGCTAATAAACAAACACTCTAACTATCCGAATAGATAGCGGGGGCAGTAGACCAAGGAACATGAAGCTCTCCTAAGAGTTGCTGAATTAAATCTCCATCTATGCTGCATCAAGTGCCCTATATTCAACCTCGGTGCTAGAGTGACTAACTTTTGATTGTTTTTCACATTTTCAACAGATCAAATTGCTGTCAAAGTAAAAACAATGCAGCCACTCACTGATCTACCATCATTAAAGTTAGCTCTCCAATTTGCATCTGCAAAGGCAATAAGTCTAAAATCTTTACACTTGGTAAAGGTTAAACCATGACTCAGCGTTCCTTAATGCTTGAACATAGCGAAGAGTTCGGTTAACACTAGGAGAGTGCATGAATTGAGAGACTTTGTTGACTGAAAAAGACAATTCAAGCCTTATTCCATTTTTTTGCTGAATTTCTTGAGCATACTTTCATTGATTAAAAAAGACACTTCCTTTGTCAAGTTGAGTGACTTCCGAACCAAAAAAAAATAATGGAGCCTGCCAAGGTATTTTAGAGGAAAAAATTTTTTTAATGGGCAAGTTACTTCATTAAACTATATGGGTTCAAATATTACTCAAATACACATTTCAGCACAATAAGCTTCGATTGCTCCATTTTCATGAAACAATGGAATCCGCGGCAGGGTAACCGATTTTCAGAAACCGTTGGACCCACGGCGGATTTCGAAGGAATTAAATGAAAAAAGCTGGAGCCTCCCACGGATTCCATGGAAAATCACATGGTGAAAAAAGTTGGAGCCTCCCACAGATTCTTTACATTTCGGAATCCACAAAATACCTCCTAGGGTGCCATAGATTCTGGCCAAAAAAGTGAGATTAAGTTCCGTGGCACCCTTCCTCATTATACCACTTTAACCATTTGCTAAAATTGTAGAGAGAGAAAGCTAGAGAGAAGTTAGAGAGAAAAAAAAGTGATGGCTCAACCAATGCTTGAGGAGGTAGCTGCCGTTGATAGGGACATCATGTATTGTCTGGATAATATCGCGCACGTTGCCGGAAACGTTAACCGACTAGTACGCTTAATGTTTTGAATTTGATGAATTATTTTTTTTTAAATTCATGGTAGCTAATTAGTATGTGTATAATCCAAGATTATAGGGACAATTATGGTTGGTAGGACTTTGTACCTTTATAGCGTTTTGTAACTTGTATAAAGTAGCTTAGGTAATTTTAATTGGGTAGACAGATTACTTAGATAGTTTTAATCTGATTAATTGTTATCTTTGTTTTTGAATTAGCTTGAATTGTATGGACGCATAGTGGGTAGTTAGAATTGGTTAGGGTATTATGTACTCAGAGGCTTTTTATTTTGAATTATTATTTCTAATTTTTAAGCATTATGTCGATATTTTTGTTGATCGGTTAGTGATTTTCAATTTATTCATGTTGGTTATGTCTAATTTTCAATGCAGCCGGTTAGGTGCCTGAATACGGTGCGAAGGCAGCATCCTATGTACCTTGATCCATGGCCGAGCCGTATCTGGAGAGGGCGGGATTACTCCCACTTGCTCGGCTTTGTAATTCCTGGTTCAAGGTCGACGAGCCACTTATCAGCGCTTTTGTGGAGCGCTGGCGTCCCGAGATCCACTCCTTCCACATGCCATGGGGAGAGTGCACCATTACGCTGGAGGATGTGTAGCTTACCAGTTAGGGTTGCCGATCAATGGAGAACCTGTTACTAGCTGCCTATCTGAGTTCGAAACGTTGATGCCAGACGGGACGGAAAGACCTCGTTGGGATTGTTTTCAGGAGATCTTTGGTGTGATGCCCCCACCAGAGGCATCGGACCCATGCGCGGTGACCTTCTCATGGTTGACTACCATGTTCGGGGTGGTGCCCGAGAATGCTAGTGAGATTCAGGTACGCAAGCACGCACAGGCTTACATTATGTTATTGTTGTCTACTCAGTTGTTCGGGGACAAGATAGCTGCCCGAGTTCCGGTTAGATGGATCCCGTTCGTGGATCGACTGGATGATCTTGGGCAATTCATTTGGGGTTCTGCCACACTAGCTTGGCTGTACAGGAACCTTTGCTGAGCATCCAACAGGAACGTGGTTGCCATTGCAGGGCCGCTACAGCTCCTACAGAGCTGGATATTCTGGAGGTTTTTCCTAGCCTCAGACCGTGTGATTTCGATCACTTCAGCTGGCCCTTAGCTTCTAGGTAAACTCTCTATGTCTGTTATTTTATTAAGCCTAAATTTGTTTATGCTATGGTTGTTTGTTGATTTTAATAATATGTGTAGGTGGGCTAGGTATTTGCCTACATCGGATGAGAAGGACCCAAGGATACTCTAGTTCCAGACCACGCTTGATCGGATGACGCACCGCAATATATGATTCGTTTACAGCTAACATTATCTTTACTTGCATTTTCTTTATGTGTTAGTGATTTTTTTCCACAGTTTGTATGTTGTCCTTACATGACACCGAAGGTGGC
The DNA here is from genome assembly GCA_036250425.1 of Stylosanthes scabra. Lineage (NCBI taxonomy): Eukaryota > Viridiplantae > Streptophyta > Magnoliopsida > Fabales > Fabaceae > Stylosanthes > Stylosanthes scabra. The sequence continues at coordinate 8,445 of JASCZI010092459.1, forward strand.
ATTCGTAGCTCAGCCAGATATCTGGCAGGGGGAGCACATGAGGTTGTAGACGTTTGTTTGTGCCCTCATCTACTTTGGCTCTATTGAGTGGCATCAGGTTGACAGGGTGATACCACAGTTCGGGGGCGTGCAGAATAATCCTCATCGCCCGCTGAACATCGACTTCTTGCATGCGAACGATGGGAGAGGGGGTGATAGGTGGTTTCCTACTACGTATCAATTGTTGCATGGGCTATGGGCCTCACGACATGATCAGACATTTACAGTCGAGGAGGTCCAGGATCCGAGTCCATCGGCAGATTATTTGAGGTGGTGGTATCTGGCTGGGAGGAGGTTTCTTGCTCCTGTAGATGCATTTTACCCGAGGCCAGCGGATGAGATCCCTCCCAAGGCCATTGAGAGAGTTGCTGATACACCACCTCGTGCCACTCAGGTTGATGATGTGCCTGATAATAGGCGTCCCATGGTTGGTACAAGGACCACGGCTAGGGATTGGCAGTGGCTCGATGAGATGATGAGAGAGGATGTTGTTGTGCCTCACCGAGTTAGACGTGTGCCCGAGGATGGTGGTCGTAGAGGTGGTCGGAGAGGAGGACGAGATGGAGGTAGGGCCCCATCGGCTCAGCCACGGGGAGGTGCGAACAGTAGCAGGACACATCAGGCAGGGCCTAGTCAGGTGAGCGAGGTACCCCCTACTCCTCATCACCATTTTGACAGCAGCAATCCCATGTTCGGATCACCATCCCAGGATTTTCTGGCAGGGCTCAGCAGCCTAGGGTTCCAGCACACATTACAGCAAATAGTCTCCGGTGACATGGTTTATAGACCTGAGTTTGATGGGAGCTAGGGACAGGTCCAAGTGGATCTGAACGAGCTTGTATCAGCCCCGTGTCAGCTGTTCATGGCACATGCTGGATACCTCCATCAGCATACATGCCAGATCCTTATGTTGTAGTTTTCGACCCCGCACCAGCACTACCCCCCACAAGACCCCGACGCGGCTGAGAGAGGTGCACATGAGGGGGTGCACCTATGGGGAGGGGTCGTCGAGTTCATAAACGCAGAGGCTGTGGGACAGGGGGACACATGTAGTGTGTTTTGTTTGGGTTATGGACTACTTTACTGTGTTATGTTTGCTTTTTTGTATGTTTATGTCAGAGACCCTCATTAGTACCCTTGTTATGTTATGTTTAGGGTTATTATGTTATGTTTGCTTTTTATCATGTTATGTTTACCATGTGTGTTTATCTTAGATTTATTATTTCTATGTCAACTAATCATCCTTATTTACCATTAGTCGGATAACACAGAAAAGAAAAACTCATAACTCATATAATACTAATAAGATCGGTTTTCATACAAGTCATGCTAACGTATGACTTCTTGTACTAGACAAAGTAACCTAAGATACAAAGCATAACTAAGTAGAAACATAGAGTACAATCTATAGACTACTACTCTCTAGACACCATCACCAGCTGTGGAGCCTCTCTGGTCGCAATTCTTCCTTGTATGGCCGACCTGTTTGCAAAGACCACATCGTCGGGGCCTGTTCGGATCCACCTCATCCATGTTCGTCCGGATTCGCAAGGTCCTTGGCCGTCCTGCCCTTGCTCTCCGCATGCGGGGATCTGATATTATTGTGGGTCTTCCATATGGTGGCCAGTAACCCTCTGGGATGGGGGGTGAAAATCCGATGCGATACACACAAAACACCTCTGTCATCTGATACACGTCGTGGACGTTTGACGTCCAACTGACACGAGAGTGTGCGCAACAAGCCACAACGTGCATACATCAATAATGAAGTGCCTGAAAATAACCGCAGTCGCAGGTTCGGTTCTGAAGAAAAACTCAATACGTACGAAGAGAGAACCCGTCGGTGGGGCTGGTCTGTGTCACCTCAAACTCCGAGTTGTGCCGATCAAACAATGTCACAGCAAAACATCTCGAATCCCGCATGTTTTGCTCCATGGCACTCAACAGTGTCTGGCTAAACTGGTGCCCAGCACCCAACTGTGCCTCTGTCTCCTGTCCCCTTCTAACAAACAACTCATCCAGTCTGAGATATGTGGACTTGACCAATGCAGTGACAGGTAGATTTCGTGTGCCCTTGAGAACAGAGTTAATGAACTCTGAGATGTTGGTCGTCATATGACCAAACCTACGACCGTTGTCCTTGTACTGTGCCCATAGCTCCTTCTCCATCCTATTGGTCCACTTACCCATGGCCCTATCCTCCGCCTCTAGCAAACCGAACCAGTAGTCAAAATCAACCTCAGATTTCACATATGCATCATTCATAAGCAGCTTCTTTGCCTCCACAGACATGAACTTCTGTGCAAAGTTCGCCGCAACATGTCTCGTGCAGAATGCACGATAGGCGGACGGGGGAAGCCACCCGCAAGCAGGGTCCTCCAGGGCGGCCTTAATGCCGTTGTGCCTATCGCTCCCAGGCTGTGGAGTCACATGCACCCTAAGATGAGTGAGAAGAAACTTCCATCACTCAGAGTTCTTGTAAACCATATTACAATATACATGCAAGGTTTTTATGATTAGGCTTTGATGAATGACAACCATTATGAAATTGAGGACAAGCATCGAAGGATTCAAGATATAATTTCGAAAGCAAACAACAAGACAAGAAGACGAATCCGCAAGCTTTGAAGATGGTTTAGTATCTTAGGATTTAGGTAAACTTCTTGTCAAGAACCAAAGTTTATTATCTCTCTCACACACACACAAGAAAATATTTTTAAAGAAAAGGTTTTTTGAAAACTATGGCCGTAAAAAGTTTTATAACTTGTTAGCTGTTTTAAAGCTTAGTGCATGCTGTCAAACTTGACCTTTGTGCACTAAAGTGATGATAACTTGAGCTACAGAGGTTCAAATGATGTGGTTCTTGTTGCATTAGAAAGCTAACATCCAGAGCTTCAGATTGGTATATATATGTCTATAGTTGACATTTATTTTTCACCGCGAAAATACAGTAA
>JASCZI010092460.1:668-11430 GCA_036250425.1 Stylosanthes scabra
CGGTACACCTATTTTAGTTTGTATGCATAATTTGTTTTACTAAGGGAGAATGATTTATTATTTTCCTAATTCTTTTTGATAATGTCAAAAGGGGGAAAATAATTGAGGATATACAAGTATGTTTTGAAAAACAAATTTGGATATACACCCATTAAAGAGAAAAATGCCAAGTTTTAGGGGGAACTATTGCATAATTTTAGTATGTTATGTTTTATCAAAAACTATGTTGCTTTCAAATCTTTTTACTAATATTCATATCCTCAAAATGTTTGTCATTATTAAAAAGGGGGAAATTGTAAACCATGATGCATGCTAAGTTTGTATGATTAGGTTTTGATGAATGACAACCATTGTGGAGTTAATAAACAACCACCAAAGGTTTGAGGATTCACTTGAAAGCAAACAACAACAACAACGAGAAAACGAAGTCCGCAAGTTTGAAGACTTTAGAGTCTAGGACTTAGGTAAAAATTCTTGTCAAGAATCAAATACAATATCTCTTACACACACTCACTAAAATTCGTTTTAAAGATGTTTTTACAATAACTATAGCCGTACAAAGTTTCAAACTTGTTTTACATGCTACATTTAGGTAGGAATCAATCTTATATGTTTTGATATTGATTCTTACATGTTTAAAACGTTTAAAAGGCATAAAACCCTCAGGTAATCGATTACCAAAGGTTGAGAATCGATTACCAAGAGTTTGAAAACGTTTTCTTGGTCAAAATCCTATGATAATCGATTATCAAGAATGGATAATCGATTACCAGCTTTAAGCAATCGATTATCAAGAGTGGATAATCGATTACCAGCATTAAGTAATCGATTATCAAGGAGTATAATCGATTACCAGGCTTTAAAATTCAAAATTTAGTCACAACGGCTATATGGTAATCGATTACCAAACTTGATAATCGATTATCTGCTGCTGTAATGCACAAAAACGGCTAGTTTGACAAAATATTTTGATTCCATTCACACCCCAATGGCTACAAGGCTTTGGGAGCCTATAAATACATGTTTATGAAGCTCATTTAAGAAACTTGATCATTGAGAAAGCTTCTTGATATTACACTTTCATTTCATATCAATTTAAAAGTGATTTTATACACAATTTGAGAGATATTGTTGATTGGTTCATAGAGCTTACATTTGTATACACATACTCTTCTAGAGAGCAATTCAAAATCCTTTAATACGTTGTATTGTGAAAGAATAGTGGTGTAGCTATTCTTTGTTGTGAGATTTGAGTATACACTATAGTCGGTAAGGATCTGTAGAGTATACTAAGCACTCAAGGGAAAATCTTGAAGTTGGGATTACTTCGAGTGGAGTGGGTTAGTATATGGTGTGGTCTAGTCCGTGAGGCGTATCTCAAATGCTCGTGTTTGTAAGAGGCTTGTCAAGCACCTATTGAAGCTTGGTGGATAGTTGAACTTCCTAATTGTGATTAGGAAAGGGTGGACGTATGCAAGAGTTTGGCCGAACCACTATATATCGTTGTGTATTATCTCTCTCAACTCAAACTCATTTATATTCTTGTTATTTATATTTATACAAGTGTTTTGGAAAGTACAAGATCCTTGTAAGTACTTAAGAATTGACTTAAGCCCTTGAAAAAATACTAGTACAAGCATTTGAGTCATTTAAATTCAAAGTAATTTAAGCTTCCGCGAAAAATTTATCATTGTTGCTTATATACTCAATTCACCCCCCTCTTGAGTATTGAATATAACGTGCTTATCGACTAACACCTTATTCCAGACTTTCCTTGCTTCTGCTGCTTCAACTAAGGGGTCTTCATCACAGGAGTCATGCTCAAACTGCACATCCTAATTGAGTTGCACTTCAATATCTTCTAGCTCTTTACTGCATTCACTGCCATCATTTGAATTTTGTTCCCCCACCAGACCAAACTTGTCTTCTCCATTCTCAACTCTTACTCTTGCAGACTTATTGATGAGGTAAAGGGTTTCGTCGCTCACCGACTCCTCATCATTGCACGCAGCAATACTGTTCTCGATCTGCGCAGGCAAGGACTTATCCTCTACGACAGAGTCCTTCGCAGCATCGTCCCCAACCAGAGCATCCTTAATTGCTAACACATTGATGCGATACAGGGTCTCGTTACTCACCTCCTCCTTTTCTACTATCGCCGGGGTCTCCGGTATTCTATCCTCCCAAACAACCAAGCACCCACTCACAATCTGTTGGTCAGCCCCTCTCGCACCCTCTAAGGATGTGGTCTCCAACACTAACTATGAACGATTCCCAACCCTAGTCAAACCCTGAATCTCGTGATTCATGCTAGAACCAGGTCCGAAACCGGGAGGAAACGGGTAGGTGTTAGAGGAACCCGAATCCAATCCATTCTCATCTACACTTCTTCTGTCGTTAACAACCGGTCCATTACCAATATGGTCCATACCCATATGAACTTCCTTCTTTTTGGATGCTGCAATTTGGGCTTCAATAATCACCGGATCGCAGCCCATTAATTCACACCTCACACCCTTCACATAACATGTTTCGGGAATCACCTTCATACTCAATACTTCAAACACAGACTCTCCATCTTCATGGCTGACAAACTCTCTCTCATGAATTAAATCTTGCACATTATTCCATTTGGAGTTAATGATTACATTGATTAGAGGGTCATCAACGTTCTTCCAATTTGAATTTGAATTCGAATTACTGGTGGTGGCTGGTGTCTCTTCAACTGTTATCAGAGTTTCTTCCCCTTCCGACATCGATCTGGGGTCATCCATCGAGACAGAGTCATCATCCTCTCTATCAGGATGTGAGTGCACACTGTATACTTCCGACCCAAACTCTTTAACAAATATCTCAAAAACCCTATCTTCAATTTTAACATTAACTCACTCGTGAATTTTCTCCCACTGGAAGCAGTCTAATAGTATCCTTGCCATGCTGAATGATTTTGCCTCTTGTGTTTTGTCGTCCTGCATGATCCTTTTCCCCTAGAGTTTTGTGATTCTGCTGAAATTTTTGCTGCACCATAGACTAACTGGCAAGCCCATAAATTCTATCCAAACCCGCCTAGATAAACTCCATAGAATATTCCAATGTGGTCTTACTTCATCAAAGACTAAATGAAGTAATTGACATTGCAACCCAGGGAGGAGAAAGTAACCAAGCATCTGTAAGGTCCCACATCCCTACATTCAATCTCCCTTGGTCCTTTCCATTCATCCAAAAGAAAATTCATCACCTTTACCCTACACCCAACAGACTTCTCTGTAGTCTCTATTTTTGTTCATCAGACCAAATGACATCAATTTCTTTCCTAACCTCAGTTAACTTCTATGCATTGTGGTTACCCTCCCTCCTATTAACTACCTGATCATTCTTCTTCACTTATACCCATTTCTGCACGTATCTCTATCCCTGCTTTGGCCAAGCCACTTCGTTATGCATCCCCCATGTACTCCACCATCTCGTTTGAATTTCGACAGTGTAATGAATAGTTTACCCTCGCCCCAGAACGTTCCATTCAACCTATCTATTGCTCTCATCGCCCCTGCGTACTCATTAAACCTTACAAATGCAAAAGGGCAGTTCGCATTCCGTCTCGATTTTCTTGACATGAAGATATCATTCACAGAGCCATCCTTGCCAAATTCCTTGTACAATTCCCTTTTTGCGACTCCTGCGGGGAGATTATCCACAAAAATAGTATGGGACTCTGTTCTAACGATCCTGTGATTCCAATTCCTACCCACATTTCCCCTCCTCCGTACACCAGATACAAACCCACCCACACTCCCCCTCTTATTTCTTCCTTCGGCATGGCCGGAGCCTTCACCGTGTTTTCCACTCTCAGTTATCCTCTCTCCCCTCATTTTTTTTCGTGTAAAAACTAACATGTAATTAAAACCATGTTTACTCTGCTTCTAATTGAAGAACTTTCTCCATGGTGGAGTAAAAACTTAATTTTTACTTATTATTATTAGGAAAACTCATGTAAATAAATCTTGTTGTTCAAGAAATATTTTCATAGATAGAAAATGGTAAATTTATAATAAGAATTGGTTTAGAACAACCTAAATATTATGTTTAAAAAAATTAATTACTTTATTAGTCGCTATAGTTTTAAGTTTTATACATATTAATAAGCATTAGATAGTTTGACAAATTAATTTCAAGATCCAAAGAAAAAATAAAAATTATTTGACCTAGTCATGGTCTCTATTTAAATTTCAAAGCCTTCAATCAGATGTCTACCTGATCTCTTGCACAATCAAATGAGGCGTTAGTTCTACAAAGCGAATTAGTGTATGCGATCTAATGTTGGAACGTAACGCTGATATTTTAACATTTTATGTCATGTTATTAATAATTGAATTAAAGAAAAAAAAGAATCATAATTTATAAAATTGATAACTAATTTGATCATTTTCAAAAATCAGAGACCATTTAAAAACATGCTAGGAAATTTAGGAAACTTTTGGATATTTACTTTTAAATATAAATAATAGTCTCGTTAGAATATAAAAACATAATTATTAATGGTCATTAGCATTATAATTAAATTAATAATGATGTCATTGAAAATTTAATTAATAATTTATTGTTTTTTTTAATCAAAGGTAGATTTTATTTCTATTTGTGAAAAAAAAAAAAAAGGAAATAAACAAGGGTTGGTCCATTTCGGACAACATAATAGAGAAATGAAAGAGTGGGCTTTCCCAATTAAAGCAACAATTGCTAAAAGAAACAGAGAGCTATCGAGAAGAAGAAGAAGGAGGAGGAAGTTGCGCCAACTGCTGGAGCTCCACCGAAAGAGAACCCGCCTGAGCCAGAATTTCCTTAGGAGTCAGCCGCTTGCCTTTGAAGATGAAGAGATTACGAGCCAACCAGAGATTCCAAAGGGTAAGTGCAAATCGTAGTATCTCCTTCTTCGAATTCATGGATTGTGAAAGAAGGTTGAATATGGATTCTAACCATTTCCATGGTGGGTCTGCAGAACAATTACTGGGAACAAAATGAGTGCCAAACTTCAACCATGTAGTTGCAGCAATAGGACATTCAAAGAAGCAGTGACGGGCTGATTCAGAACATGATTGGCAGCGTGGGCAGAGAGCATCAACATGTGATAATCGTGAGTGGAGCTTATCCTTTGTAGGTAAGCCATTATGACCTAACTTCCAAAGAAAAATTTTGATCTTTGGAGGACATTTGATTTCCCAAATAGACTTATATAGATTCTGAGCTTGAAATCTGTAGTCTAATTGTTGAATGTGAACATGGTAGAAATAAAATGCTATATTATAGCCTATGTGAACTGTGTGGTTACCTTTGTGATCCTTGATCCAAATCAATGAATCAACGTCATGCCCCTTAAGTGTTTGATAGATTTCCTGAGCTGTGTCTATTGAGAAAATTTGCTGAATTAGAGGTTGGTTCCAATCCCCATTTTCCTAAATTAGTTGCTTGACCCAAGTATAATTCTGATTAGGAAACATCGCCATAGGAACTCGGAAGGGGGGAATATCTGCCAACCAAGGGTCTTCCCAAATGCTGATTCTTGCTCCATCACCAATTCTCCACTTAAGCCCTTTTTCAAGAACATTTCTACCTTGTACCAGACTTTGCCATGCCCAAGAGGAGTTGTGTCCCACCTCAGCTTTCATGAATGAAGAATATCTGAAATATTTGCTCTTGAGAACCCGGGAAACCAATGAGTGTTCTTGTGTGACTAGCCTCCACCCTTGCTTTGCTAACATAGCCAGGTTAAAGGCCTTTAAATCTTTGCAGCCTAAGCCTCCAAACTGTTTAGGACGACACATTGTATCCCACCCGATCCATTGCATCCTCTTCTCATTATCCTTTTGTCCCACCAAAACTGCATCATGAGTCTGTGTAATTCATCAATCAAAGAATCTAGCAGCCTAAAATAGCTGAATGTATACATTGGAATAGCTGAGCCCACTGCCTTAGTCAAAACCTCGCGGCCACTAGGGGAAAGTAGAGATCGTTTCCAGTGATAGAGCTTTTTAGTAACCTTCTCCTTGACATAGGTGAATGTTTGCTTTTTGAAACGGTTAATTACTGAAGGTAATCCCAAATATCGATTCTGAGTACCAATATGAGGGACACCTAAGCTTTCAGCTAGCTGATCTCCTAAGGACTCAGGAGTATTCCTGCTAAAGAAAACTGAAGATTTATTGAGATTTACCTGTTGTCCACTCATAGAACCATAGTCCTGCAATGTAGAAAGTATATTGTCACAACTTTGGGTAGAAGCTTTAGTGAATAAAATAGCATCATCTGCAAAGCGTTAGTTCTACAAACCGAATTAATGTATGTGATCTAATATTGGAACTTCACGCTGATATTTTAACATTTTATGTCAGCATTATGTTATTAATAATTGAATTAAAGACTAAAAAGAATCATAATTATAAAATTAATAACTAATTTGATCATTTTCAAAAATCAGATACCATTTAAAAATATGCCAGGAAATTTAGGAAAATTTTGGATATTTACTTTTAAATATAAATGATAGTCTCGTTAGAATATAAAAACATAATTACTAATGGTCATTATCATTATAATTAAATTAATAATGATGTCATTGAAAATTTAATTAATAATTTATTGATTTATTAAAAATAAATAATTACACTTTTACAAGAGCTGCTTCCTTATATGATTAACGTATCAAGTGAGGAAGAATTATTAAAAATCACAGGAAAAAAAAAAAAGAAAAAAATTCCGATAAGTAGGGCCAAATGGAAAAATTCAGAATTCATTCATTTTCATAACATGTCAAATTATTATAACTGCTATTTATAGTATAATTATCTAATTTGACTATAGACTCAATACCAATTCTAACACTTTTTTTAAAATATTAATTTTATTTAATATAAGTTTTCTTGTGATTTCTAACAAAATAAAAAAGTGTAGTATACAGGCAAAATGACATTGGATTTAGATTCTTTAGAGCGAGAAAAATTGATAAAGTAAAAAAGAAAGTAAGTGTTTAGTTACCACTAAATAAAGATAATATTTATAAATGATTGAAATTTCAAATTTAAAAATGATTAACTTCTCATTTTATTAATTTATTAATTTTTTCATTTTAGAAGATCCAAATTCGATGGCACTAATATGCTGTTTTTAGGGCTAAAAAAGAAATCATAATTGTTATTCCAATGTTAAAAGTTGTTGACACAATTGATAATAACAAATTGACTCAAATCCCACACAAGAGTTTTGATTAATCCAATTCAGTTGTTTGCATAAAGACTATTTTAATAAGTGATTATATAAATAATTTTGTAACTGGTTATAAAGCTTGTAAACATACCTTAGCTTATTATTAGTTCTATTGAGTTTACCTAAAAAACTGGGGAAAAGGGAGAAGAAAAAAAGAGGTTAGTTAGTTTTTGGCTTTTTGCTAAGACAATAGAGCATGATGTGTTAGCTAGCCACAGCCCACAGGGTGTTGAAAAATGGCACAATGCATTAAATTATTTTGACATGCGGATTGACTCATCATGAAAGTGTCTCCTTTTTATTTATGGGCTCCATGACATAATCCGAGTATAAAAAACAGAAGGGAAAAGAAAAGCAGAAAACAGTGTGCTATTTTTAACTAAGGAATTCGAGTTGGATTTTAGTTGTTCTCTTAAATAAATATTGAAATATAAAAATAAAAATTTATATTTAATTATCTTTATGTGAAATTGATAATGAGCATTATTAGATAATAATTTAATTAAATATATTAAATTATTTAATATTTTTTAACTATTAATTTTACATAAAAATAATTACACGTAAATTTAATTATATCAAATTTAACTTCTATTTTATATACTTGATAACTCAGACTCAGTCACATTAATCTTTGATTTACTTGAATTGGAGGATACTACCAGAAATTATGGTAAAAAAGGAATCTGAAAATAACCAGAATCATTATATTTCTGCATGGGTCAGCATGGTCACACCCATGCACATGGATTAGTGGTCCACAAGGCATAAGTTACCCTTTTCTATTTAGGTCTAAAAAATTATGCATCTTTGTGCCATAGACGCTTAGTGATAATGACACTTATCACTAGCTAGTCACTGCTGGTTAGTTGCTTGAATAAGCATCAAGAAAAATTAAGTGCATGTGCAAGATGTTGAAAGTTGAAACTACCGCATTATATAAACTTTGTTAGTTGCATTAGTTTTTCCTGGTTTGGTATTAATTAATGAATTAATTGCACTTTAGAAATTCTCAATTCAATGTTAGTATTATTGACATGTCCTTTTCTTTTCTTGTTACAGCAGAGATAGAGTTTGTAAACGTGGATGGAGAATGATTTATCTACTTAGATAACTTGCAAAATATATATATAGGTCGGCTTAGTATTACTAACATTTTAATTTGTGGCTAAGTTAGTTGTTGAATTTAACCCAACTTTGTGATTGACGATGAATATGACACTATAAACAGTATACTTTGTGACGAAATGGATCAATATCTATTGGTGTTTTATCGGTAGTGGATATTTTCTATAAAATGTCTTAATTCGATGGGTGAACTATGACTAATCTATTATATATCTAAACTCTATTCAAGTGTTGCTTAATTCTAATTGCAGCGAGACTAATTTTCAAGAAATTCGAGTCGCTTATTATCTCTCAAACCAACCTCAAATTAGTTTTTAATAAAAAAAATAATGTTTATTTGAATTGAGAATGACAATATAAACGTCCAACTATATATATGTTTTATTATTTTTATGACCCCTGTGGTTCTTTTGTATAACTGTAAGCCATTGGCTCGTAACTGAGTTTGAGTAATGTCTCTAATTATTTATAAAAAAAAAAAAAAAAAACACCTAAGTTCTTTTAAAAAATTTAAATACTTAGAAGGTCTTGACTATTGAAAAATCAAGACAGATGGAATGATGTGTCTCAATAAAAAAACATATGTATTCATATAAAAAATAGTCAGAATTTTTTTTCTTTTGTATTTTGTAATAAGACAGGGCAAAAAACTCAAAAGAAACAACTAACTGCAAACTAAACGGAGAAAAGAAGGTTTTGTTCATCATCTACTAAAAGGCTGATGACCTATCTAAGGTCTAGATTTAAGCTTTTATGAGATAGGTAATTGGCACATCTACTACATTCTTTGTAAATATTTATAAAATAATACCCCAGTCCGATCCTTTTTTTAACCAAAAATTAATGTTCATGATGAAGGCATTAGGGTTCTTGCTAAGGTCATTTTGGCCATTGATCAAACTAATTACAGCCTTGGCATCACATGGATCTCCAGATTTTTAATTGCTATATATAGTCCATCAACATCAAGTCAAGTTTAATCCCATAATGATTTCCCCTTATAACACTACAACAATTTCGATAGATACCATTACCGTCGCTATCTAATATGTGTTATTCGAAAATAAACTTGATTGTGAAAAGTTGGACTTCGATTTTGGTAAATCGATTTTTTGGGTTGAAGAGTTAGTGACTCTCAAGGATAATAACTTAGTAAATTCTCAATAGAATACTCTAGGAGCAGTTCTCGATTTTTCGAGAAATAAAACTCGGGTGTAAAGGTTCGAATTCGAGTCTGCAGAGAATCAACGATAATTCGAAAATGGTTTTGGGACGTCACTTGGAAGTTATGCAGACTTGGAACTGCCCTATTCTGAAGCATACATGTGGCAGAAGGAGATTGGAAGGGATCATCTATAAATAGTGGAAAAATATACAAGTTTGAGGTTGGAATTCTCACACTCAAGATTACTTACTTCACAATCCTCACATTCACCGAGCGACTTTCTGAGCATTGTCAAAGTCCAGTTTTCTGAGTATAGTTCCTTCCAATTTATCTTCTGTTTTGATTTCATTTTTAGCAACCAGACTCTTGGCTTTCAATTCTGTTCTTTTAATTCTTCTGCTAGTTTCCTTTAAACACTTTCGCCATTTATCTTTATGTCTCTATTTATTCCAAGTTAGTTCTTTTACTTTCAGATTAGATTATTTCTTCTTTTTTTTGTTGTACACTTCGGAATTCTGAGAAGTGTTTTATGTAATTAACCTTTAAATGCAATTCTAGTTCTTCATTCCTGCAATTTTAAACATTTTGATAATTGATGCACTTTATTGACTGATACTCACAATCTCTTGAATCCATATTTCAAAAATCATAAAAAACGATATAACAATATGAAAACTGTCTTATCTGTTAGATTTATTGTAGTGTAAGTGGAGCAGCTGCCAATAAAATGAGAGAAGTCTCCCACCCATCTACCGTCGCTATTCCTCAAGAGTCTGTCCCATCCCACCTTTTTCGTCGCGCCTTCCATCTGACCTGAATTTCTACTCTGGTAATAATGGAGGTTGTAGATATGAGACAAGTTTTTTATTTTTGGAGAGCGAAACATTTGTTCTTGTTATAGAATTAAAGCTATAATAGAGAGAACAATAGAAAAGCAAGAGGGAGAACTATAGAGAGAAAGAATATGAAATTCTTATTGATTTCTGGATATGAAAAACTTATGAAATCATAGCCCTATTTATAGTAAAAGATTTACTATTACATGAAAAGGAATGAACCGCTATGATTCATTTACTATGCAACATAGTAACTTGATTAGAAATGGACGGCCATGATTTATTGGGTTACTATGTGGCATAGTGCCGCATAGTGATTGGTGGCCGCAGCCCCAATCATTCACAACACTCCCCCTTGGACGTCCATTACGGATATGCC
>JASCZI010092462.1:0-11416 GCA_036250425.1 Stylosanthes scabra
ATATATATATATATATATATATATATATATATATGATGCATGGACACTGACACGGACAAAGGACACGACACAACACGCGACACGCCGACACACCAATATCAATTTTTTATATGACACGGGAACACGACATATATATAAAATATAATGTATTTTTAACCAAATTATAATAATATCTTGAGATTTTATTTACATTAAAATTTTAATTATTATTTTTAAATATTTTTAATGTCTATTTTAATTAGATAAAGCTTTTAAGATAACTTTTAGTTCTAATAAATAATAATATGTACTACTTTTAAACTCATTTTAAGGATATAAGTTAAGAATAAAGTTTGACACGCGGACACGTAATGATATTCTAGAATGTCAAGCGTGTCCGAAGAGGTATTTTTTTGGTTTTCTTAAGAACACGGATGGATACTTAGGACATGCGTGTCGATAAGTATCGTGTCCAAAAAGTATGTGACACGGGGCACGCCAATCAGCGAAGTGTCCGTGCTTCATATATATACTAGTGTCTTAGCCCGTGCAAAAGCACGAGATAATGAATTGAATTTAATACGACAAGTATATATGAAATTAGTTTATAAAATAAAGAAACTAATACATTAAGCTAAAAGTTTATTAATGAAAAAATCTATAAAATAATAACACATTAAGTTATACTAAAATAGAGAGGGAAAAACTGGAACACTGGAATTAAACATTTCAATTTCACCCCTCCTAATACTTTTAAAAAGTAGGGACATATAAAATTGAAATTTTTAGAAAGAAAACAGAAATTTTAGGATGCGTTTGATTTGTTTATTTTCTGTTTTCATTTTCATTGAAAATAGAAAATAAGAGAGAAAATATGTCTGATTCATTTTTTTTAAAACAACTTTAGAAAATGTTTTCTAAAAATGCTGAAAATTATGAAAATGTCAAATTCACGTTTTCATTGATTTCTATGGAACTTGAAAATACCTAATTGAAAACAATGAAAACACGGTGGCAATTTTGTAATATTAAAGAAACATGTTTCATCTTCTCCTTCTCTCCCTCTCTTTCTCTCAACTTCACCATCACCAAGTATTCTTTGTCTTTCTCTCTATTACTCTGTCTTTCTATTTCTTTTCTCCTCGTCATGATGGTTGTTCTTGCCTCTCTTCTTTATTTACTGGAGCCATCTTTCCCTTCATTTTTAATAGATTTGTATTTTCCAATCGTTCATTGTCATTTTTTATTCGAGACCTATTCCACCATTTATTCTCTATTTCGTTCACCTGCATATCTTTGCCTATTTGTTTTACTCTTTTGAAATTTCTGGAATTTAGATTTTTTATTGTGTTTTTTTTTTTACCAACTAACGGTAATATTATTTGGTTTTTGTTGAATTTTTATTGATGAAAATAAATGATTAGTATTGAAGAATGTATTGATAAATAGTAAAGATAGAAATAATGTTTATGTCAATGGCTAAAAAATAATCAATTAAAAAATTATACATATTTCTTAGAAGTGATATGCTAGTTGGTATTTAGATGGAGTACTTATTATGAGTACTAAGTATAAACTAATGAAGTTGTTTTAAATTAAAAAAAATAAGGAAATCAAACACCGTTTCAATATTTTCATTTTTTTGGAAATAGAAAACAATTAATAAAAGCAAACATGTTTTCAAAATATTAAAAATTTGAAAATGAAAACTATTTTCTGAAAATGGAAATTGAAAATGAAAATTAAAAACTTTTTCTTAAACCAAACACACCCTTAATAACTTTTTTTACTCAAATGCAATCACCCAACGTTAAAGTTTTCGATATTAATCTTTGTCCCTTCTTTATCCACTTAATTAGTCTCTATCTCCAAGTCCCAATATTTTAATAAATTACCAAATACAATAACAAACTTAATTCAGTCTTAGTATCCCAGTCTCTTATCTCTCTACCAAACATAATGATATAATTTGAGATACAATAATTGTAAGTGTATACCTATGTCACCCAATCAAGTCTAACCAAGTTATTTATTTTATGCTAAATACTATTTTAGTGTCAAATAGAAATTCATTTTGGTGCTATTTTTTATGTTATTTGACACAAAATGATATTCTATTTAGCATAAAAATAAATAACTTAGTTGAACTTGATTAGCCAAAATAAGTGTATAAATAGCATTAACGTTTTAGATAATAGAAAAAATGGAGATGTACATTATTATCAAGCAAAAGTTTAATTCAATTATTTTTTTGTGACAAGTTTAATTCAATTATGCAATAATATGTTAACCTGCCATATTTTACTTAAAGATATCTAGGGAAACAAATTTTGATTCCTTTGCAACCTTAAAAAATTTGAACGAAAATTACTTAAAAAGGTTTACCCATGTGCCATACATATATTATAAGAGAAGCAATTTAAATTTATGTCTATCCAAAAAATAAGAATGAGATCTTTTTGCATGCATAAAAAACATATCTCTACTATAAGATAAACTACTTTTAATTTTAAGAAGTATTTTTATGATATTTATTATTAATAAAATTCTTATTTTGAAGCGTAAGAGCAAAAAGTAATCAATTAATAACAGTAAATCATATTATAAATTTTGCTGATCTTAACATCTCATGAAGTAAAAAAGAAAAATTCATTTATTTCCCTATACTTCATTATTACATATAATTATTTAAAAATTCTAAAAATTGAAATAATAGATAGAAGATATGTCCAAATTTAAATGTAAACAATTATTTTAAAAAAATCAAGTTATATTTAACTTTGTAGGTAAACATATTTGAAAATAACCAAGTTAGTAGCAAAACAAATATGTTTTATTCAATAATTAAGCATCAAGAATAAAGACCTATAAACAGTTGAAAAAATAAAAAATCTAATAACACACCACATCTTGCTTGCACTAATTTTCATTTCAATGGTCCGTTTATTGCAACAACAAGAATTGACAAATGTATATTGATAAAAACATAATTATGAAAAGTAAGATTTAAATTGAAGGGGGATGCAAAACACATAATAGACGGAGCCAAAATATTTTCAAAGTTATTAACTTATTATTATTCTCAAGAGAATGTTAAGAATTTTATAACATCCAATGATTATCAATACACCAAAATTAAATTACATTCTACTGCAAAGTTATTTATAAAATTAAATATATACAACTGGCTTAATAATACTAAAATAAATGTTACTAATAAATAATATAACTTCTTACCGACCACAATTCATATTTTTTATTTCATCTATTCATTTTTTTTTTTTTTTGACAGCTTTCACCTATTTATTAATCATTAGTAAGGGATTTAGCACTTTACCCGTTAAGTTAAGCCCTTTTTTTCAGATGAAAAAGCTTATTATTTATACAATTTTATGGCTAAAGTATGGCAATCTAAAGCCAAGGAGTTAGAGTTTAGTGTGGCAATCTATTCATTTGAATTGTTTCTTATTGAGATACATCAAAACTTACATACATATATTTTTCCCCAAAAAGAAAGAACATGACTA
Organism: Stylosanthes scabra; assembly: GCA_036250425.1. NCBI lineage: Eukaryota > Viridiplantae > Streptophyta > Magnoliopsida > Fabales > Fabaceae > Stylosanthes > Stylosanthes scabra. The sequence continues at coordinate 3,507 of JASCZI010092462.1, forward strand.
TCTAAACTATGAAATTATAATTGTGGTATCTTAGACCTAATTATAGCAAAAGGTCATATTATGGGGTAAAACAATATATATGGTAATTTACAATTACAATAGATAGATAAGCGCTAGAGGAGGCTGAATTAACTTCAGAAAAAGATGTACAATCTAATCCAAAGTAGAGAATAGTAAAATTTGTCAAAAAGAAGTATCTGAACTCAACCAAATCAGAGGGAGACAGGAAATTGAGGGAAAGGGCTAAACATGATATATTAATAGAAAAATTGCCATGAAATGAAGGTATTCTTCAACACAGTTAGATCGTTGATGCAAGCAGAAGAAAAAGGTAGAAGTGATATGGGTGCAGACTTCAAAATCCACGTAACTTCCTTGTTTGGATTAAGGTGGAAGTACAAGAAAAAAGAATCACTTAAAACCCAAAGTCATGCATTACAACTAGATTGATGCAGCGCAAAAAGGCTTATTGATCCAGTTTGATACTGAGCAGATAATTTCATGCCCAGTGCATATTCAAAAAGTTTTCACATAATAAGCCAATTACAATTATGACTTTGCGCGGAAGCTAAAAAGCAATGAACATGCAGAAAGCTTAACTCCCAATGAATGAGTTGAAGGAAAACAACAAAAATATGAATTGTTAACACTAACTAGATTGATCATTAACCTCAATATATGACTCCAGCAGCTTCTTCTAAACAGAATGTTCTCACGTTCACTTAGATTTACTACTTGTGTGAGGAAATTTACCACTTGTATGAGGAAATGAAATAAGCCTATATGATCTAATCTTCAAACAATTACGCAATAACTTCACCATGTACATTTCATATGCTCTGAGTTAAAAATGCTCGCCTTACCGAATGTCATCTCCTTGCATATGTTTTGCATTGACTCCGTCACCACGAAGTCATGTTCCTTGTTTTCAAAAGATATCTACTTGATTCTTTTTCCAATACAGCCTGCCTACTATGTTTTCTGGTCATGCTCGGAGATAATCGTCAGCTGGCCATTTTCTGCCATGAGGTTATTGTTATTTATAAAATGAGAAGTTCGTTGCTGGTACTGTTTTAGCAACTTCTCACAATGAAATGCTCAATATAAAATAAGAATTAATAAAAAAAAACATGAATTTCAGGATCAAAGTCAATTATTCGTGGCAAATTTTGCATTTATAAACGTCAACATAAAAAGATACATGGCAACAAAATACATGGCTGAAGTACAAGAAATTAAGCATGTAGGAAAATATATTGCCTACTTTTTTTTTTATCAGTAAATCAACTCCACCAGGAAAGTTGGAAAAGTCTAAGAAATAACCAGATCACAAACTCAATCAAAACACAACAAAACACCAATACATAATCCACGTAACCATCGACAATGCCATCAGCTAAATGGATTATGCTCCTTTTCTTTGGTGAAGTCAAATGCTTAGCAGATGTATAATGGAACAAGAGAATATAAATTTTGTAAAAATAATTCTTTTTCTTACAAAAAATACACACACACATAAATGAATACTCTGTAAATCTATATTCTATCATGTAATATTAAGAATATAAATTGCCAACTTCTAATTTTCATGTAAGACAAAATAAGTTGTACATGAGGTTTAGAGGTAGTTAAAAATAGAGTCTCACTTTTTTTTTTCCTTTCCTCAAGGAAAAGACATTGGTAGTCAACCATTTCTTTGAGTTTGCAAGCCTCATATGAAGGTAAGATAGTCCACCAATTGTTAAACTACATGCACAAATACTCAAGAGAGGATGAATTGAGTATATAAAAAACAACTAAAAATATTCGCGAAATTATAAATTATTTTGAATACAAAAAAATTCAAATGCTCATACTAGTATTTTTCCAAGAGCTTAAGTTAATGCTTAAGTACTTACGAGGAGCTTTTACTTTCCAAGGCACTTGTTAAAAGATAAATAACAATAAAATAAAAGAGTAAAATTTAGAAAGCGATATGATATATAGTGGTTCGGCGAAATCCTTGCCTACGTCCACTCTTTCTCAATTCTCAATTAAGAAATTCCACTAACACAAAGCTTCAAGGTGCTTAATAAACCGTTACAACAAAGAGCTCTTGATCTCAACACCTCACGGTACTCCACTCGAAGCAATTCCAACTCCAAGAATTTTCTTTGAGTGCTTATCGTTTCCCTTACCAACTATAGTGTATTTCAAGACTCACAAGAATATAAGAATTAGAAAATATGGTAGCTCTCAAGAAGAATAGAAGAATTACAGATGAAGCTCTATGAACCAAAAAGGTTTATCTCTCAAAAGTATATAAAACACTATAGAAAATCAAGTATATGATTAGAAAAGATTAGAATGATCAAGTGTATCAAAACAGATCTGAAAACCCCTTATTTATAGTATTTAAGATAAAATAGGACGTTGCCAATCAGTAGGAAAGGAAAGATTTTGTCGAAAACTAGTCGTTTATGAAATTAAGACACGTGAGTATCGATACTCAATTATGGGTATCGATACTCATATGACCGTTGAGTCAAAAATTGAGTTTTTGGCTCTGGATATCAATACTCACTTCATGGGTATCGATACTCACGGTGTTACTTCCTGAGTACCTCTACTCCAGGGTGGGTACTCGATACCCATAGTACAAAATGGGTTAAAAATATTTTATTCTTCACGAAAAAGGTACTAAACATGTTTTAAACATCTCCTAAGGCTTAGAAGCTTTGAAAACAAGTTCCTAAACATGTTTGGCTAGCATATGTAATATGATTTTTGTCTATAAAAAAAAACTTTCGAAAAAACTTTATGAAACATTTTCTCAAAACATTTATCAAATGTGTGTGTATGAGAGATATATATTTTTGGTTTTTGACAAGATTAAAATCTAAGTCCTAACATTCTAAACATCTTCAACTTTGATAACTTGTTTTTCTTGTCGTTGTGATTTTACTTTCAAGACGAATCCTTAATTCTCCAAGGGTTGTCTCCAAAGATTGTCATTCATCGAAACCTAAACAAAATAAACTTTGCATATATATTCTAACATGGTTTACACCAATAAGTCAACAAAGCTTTGCCATGAAAGATATGCATTAAAATTATGGAATCTTGAATACATACCTACCTGAAGACACCTAGTTTCTCAATTAATTAAGTTGATCATGAAGCTGGTCTTTTTCACTTTTTAAGTGATCTACCAACTCTTCCGAGGCTGCAATATTCACATACACAACGAGGAAAAGTCATTTATCCATCCATGCATGTTTTACTTCTTGGATTACTTTTAAGCTTCCCAACTGATAGAAACATTATGAGATAAGAAAGGGGAATTACAGGACAAGAGAAGGTATCCGCCAAAGAAAACAATAATTCTAACGAAAGGCAACGGTACAAAACAATAATTTTGACAATGCTAACAATTGAAAAGAAAAAGACGTTTGGAAAGAACTTATTAAAGCACTTTTAAAAAATCACCCATTAATAGAAAGGGAAACTTCCTCCCACACTCAAGTATTCCTGTTTCTGCAATCAAATTAACTATTGCATTAGCTTTACATATTCCAGAAAATCTGAAATCATTTAAGTTTAATAAGATAGAAACCAAATCATCATACTTATATACCTGATGTCTATATGATATTATTATTGAATGGCATTTACCAAATGACTTCATTTGAGTACTTTTAACACAGACAAGCAAAAACCTTAATTGGTGAGCTTTCTAGGGAAAATTTTAAAGGTGGAATGCAAAATATAAAATTAAATTGGATTAACAAAGTATCTTCCAAGTACAATACTTCCATCTTAGGAGCTTGCACAAAGTGCTAAAGGCCAAGAAATAGAGCAGCAACAACAACAGCAAGTATGACCAATTAAAAAATATCGCTATAAGAAAAGAATTTTTCCTTTTCCCTTAAACAAAATAACCAAAAGTTATGCAAGAGTAAACAATAAATACCATCACTATAGACCACAAGAAAATGAAAATCAGAACAAGGTTTTTTCTTATAGCACGTAAGAATCAAATGAGAAATAGGATGCATTTTCTTCAGCGGCATACATTTTAATTTTAACTTGGAATAACTAATCCCCTTGGCCCTTTCAATTGATAAATCAGATATGAAATCTAAAACGAGCAATGAACAAATTAAAAGAATAAGATACCAAAAAAATAAAAAATAAAAGAATAAACACAATAGAGTCACACTTTCAATAATTACATACATTTCAAGGATGTCAGACTAAAGAAAATATGCAACAACAAAATCAATAAACTAAGCAAAACAACCAAAACCTACCAAGTTCTTTGCATATTAATTTCGTAGAAAAAAAATAAATCAAATTCAATTTTCTAGGAGAAAAGAAACTAATAAATCAAATCAATAAAATAATATAAAAGAAAAATATGTAAAAATCAATTTACTTACATCTATATTAAAATCAATTATTTAAAAAATAAAGAAGTATAAATACAAATTCTTATTAGGCAAAATATTTGATTTCATGATATCACTATTTATTTAAGTTTAAAAAATCAAAAGGATATAGATACGAATTTTAAGCTTGATATACTGACAATGTGATAAATGTTACAATGAATTCCTCTCAGTAAACCTGCAAACATCAGGAAAAGGTAGAAAATCTGGTGTGTTAATAGAACCAGGCTGAAATCAATGTGATATCAGTAAGAGTGTGTATGAAAATATGAATAGCAATCAGAACGCAGAAGTCTCGAATATAACCAATAACTGGAATTAAGGCATTCATTATAGATTGCACCATCAGTATAGCTAATAAATCATAGCTAGAATAAGTATCTATTATATCATCTCATATTTGTCAAATTATTAGAATGTTGAAGGAAAAAAAATCAGTTTAGCATTCAAATTCCACAACATTTGCATCACAAAGTCACAATAGATAATTATATTAAGTTAACATCATCCTGATGTCAGTAAAGCAATGCAAGTGACTACTATCTCAAGAAATTCATATAAACAGTTCACAATACCTGACAATGACCTTTTTTAAATAATAGTTGTGTACACCTCTATCTGCTTTGTGTAATTGGTCTAGGTTGAATTGAGATAAAAACATGACAGCAATGAATAGATAAATTTAAAAGAAAAATCTTTAATTTGGATAATTTGAATCCCATAAAGAATATATAAAGCCATGCTAATCTTAGTACGCAACCAGCCAACCATCACATTCTAGTACCAGGTTTTCAGCTTTTAGGAGGACATGAACTCTAGGGCTCTTCCCAATTGGCACAACTGGAGAATCCTATAATAAGTATATCTCATTAGCATAAATCAACCAACCTTGAAGCTCCTCCACATAAACCTGACTGTATAAAGTAACTGAGTTGAATAAAAATACAGAAAGATACAAGTAATTTAATTGAAAAATGAAGAAATTAAATAATTTGCAAGTTTATTACACAGTAACTTATATCAACAAACCAGCATCTTAAGGTAGATAGGAACTATCTCATCCATCTAAGTTAAAACAGAATAAAAAGGTAACTAACAAGAAAAATATAAAGACATTTCGTATTTGGAACCCACCTCATTACATGATCCATTATCATTGCAATCATATGGAGCAGAGCTTGATGTAAATACGAAAGAACCTTCATGATTCCAGCTTAATGCAGCTAGCCTGATTAGTTGGCAATCCATTGCAACATGAGTGCATAAGAATACAACTACTACATAGCAAACTTTCCTATTGCAAAGTAAATCTCACTTTTCACAGGGTTATCAATAGATAATAACTAAGTTGTATAAATGAAGTAATCTTAGAACATTTAAGTTGATCATTATAGCCGAGGAGCATACCCCTTTAACCTTTAATTACCAAATATAAATTAATGATGGAATCAGCTCTTAGATCTCTCACCTAACATCACCAGCATAATCAGGGACCGGGAAGGTGGGGCACAATAAATTACATTTGGAAGCTTGTGAGTAGTTTCTGTCCAATTCAAGGAGGGGTGAATACCCATTTGAATCAAGTCGCTGTGATGATCACTACTCATTGTTTGTCCATAAACTTGACAACCCGTGTTTTCCTTCTCCTTCTCAGAATCATATACAAAAACAATTAGAATACATTAATTATCGACAAATAACAATGCCAAGGAACACATTAAATCACAATAAAGAATTCGCATATATTAACTTTTTCTGTTATTAATATCATAACTAAATTCTTCAAAATTATGACACAGTTCATGATCAATGATAAAAGTAATGCATATACTTAAAATTACATTGAAAATTTATGTATTTTTGGCTTATGTAACGAAAAAAAGAAAATCAACCCAAAAATATTATACTGGATTAAATCATGATCCAATCACTTCACCTTCGGACAGCGTAGAAATAGTCACAGAGACAAACTAAAACGATTTGTTTCCCCAGAAAGAAATAGAAAAGGACTCAATGATGAAATATATACCATCACAAGTTTACACAGAATTAGTTATCTGTTGAGCTTGAGCTTATAGCATTCCTTGAAATATATACAATCACAAGTTTTTCAGAATCAGTTACAGCTTTATGTCAGCCCCAAAATCACCATTTCATGCTAAATTATAAAGCACAACATAATTAAATTCGAACATGAACATGCATATGCAGTCAAAATAATCCAGGAATGTACCGAACTTAAAGATTAGAATCAACAATCCCTAAGAAAAAAGGAAAAGGCAACAGAATATATGAATTAATGGAATGAAGAAAAAAGAAGAGGCGTATCAAGACGGTGATGAAACAAACTGCAGTGCTAAAATCACTCACCAGGGTTGTCCGAGACGCAGTCACGAGAGAAGAGCTCAAGCTTCATCCCCGCTTATAAAGGGCACACAGGCAGCACCCCTCATCCAGCGACCACGAGTGGTGACAAGCGCCGCACCAAACTCGACCCGATTTTCGCGCACAAAACCAAATCGCGAAGAAGGAAGCACGGGCTGGACGAGGAAACCATGTAGCAGCTTATATAGGTTGCAATCAGGGACCAAGTGCCCAAATCCAGCAGTAAAGCACAGCGCCACACCGCCCACCGTCAAAGCACAACCAAAACTGCAGCATCCAAGCAAACCTAGGCCGACAACACCTGCTTGCAAGGGAGAGGGAAAACCGGCGCTTTAAAGGATGTATAGGATATATGGTGAGGTTTTAGTGAAGATATTATAGTGTCTTCTAGTAATGATAATAAATACTTTAGTTAAATTTTGATTGTTAATTTGTGTAATTAAAATTTCAATAATTATACACAACCAAGCATTTTAACCAACCAAGTCCAACCAAGCTTCTCTTCTCCACGCGCCTATCTCCCTTTCTAATTAGCGCTTTTTTTTCTTCTACAAGACGAAAACGATGAAGGCGACGATGACAGCAGCGACGACAGCGACATCAGCGACGACAACGGCAACAGCGACGACGCCAATGACAGTGGCGATGACGGCGATAGCGGCAGCATGGTGACGATGACAACAGAAAAGAAGAAGACGCCGATAACAGAGAAGAAGATAGCAGCGACAAAAGGGACGGCGAGGAGGAAGACGAGAAAGAGGTGTAACATAGGAAGATGGAGTACATTTGAGTACATTCGAGTGGTAACTTCCAATAATTCAAAATCCGTTTCTATTTTCAATAAAAATCCGTTTCTATTTTCATTCAAAATCCGTTTCTGTTTTCATGAAAATCCAATTCAATTTTTGTGAAAATCAAATTCATTTTTTAATTCAAGATCCATTTTCTGTTTTCATTCAAAATCCGTTTCTTTTTTCATTCAAAATCCATTTCTTTTTTCATTAAAAATCCGTTTCCCTTTTCATCAAAAATCCGTTTCTTTTTTCATTCAAAATCCGTTTCTTTTTTCATGAAAATCCATTTCAATTTTTGTGA
>JASCZI010092463.1:0-11412 GCA_036250425.1 Stylosanthes scabra
TATATATATATATATATATATATATATATATATATGTTTATGAATTTAATTAGTAATTATTTATATTTATTTTTTTAAAATTCTGTCCACGTTACCGTGGAAATTATCGGCGGATTTTTTCTGAAAATTAGTGTCACAATCAAGGTCGGTTCAGAATTCCTTGTCATTTAAAACAATAGGTTGGTTGTAGCGGAACCCAAACCAGTTATGAAAATGATATCGAAATCATTCTTCAACAAGAAAGTGTCACAGAGTTTGCAACCAGTTTAAAATACTGAGTATGGAACTCGGATCGTTCTCCCTAGGAGTTGAAAACAAAGGTTCACAATTGGTTGTGAAAATATTGGGGTTGCAATGGTGAGATATGATAACAATAGCAAAAATAAGGAATAACTTGTGTTGCAAGTAATAAAAGTGTTTGGTCTTGAGTTGAAGTATAATGTGTCCCTATGATCACCACTAATCCAATTATTAATGGTTGTCACATAAGACACTTAGCCCACTCTGTCAAATGGTCGAGTGAGTGGAATTAACCCCGTTCCGAATGTCCTAGGCAACTCACTAGTGCGAAGGTCCTAAGTCCTTGGAACTTGAATAATCCATCAAGTTCACCTCATTAAGGACTCAATCATCACTAGCAAAAGCCTAGCGTTAATGGAATAGTTTTAACCCGGGCCTTAACCCATTCTTGTCTTTAGGGATTAATTGCTATGATCATCCACAGTTCAACCCATGACCAAGACACAAGAACACTACTCCATACTCATAAGAAACAAAACATCAAATACTTGGCATGCACAATATGAAAACATGGTAAATAATGAGAGAAAATGAGAATCTAGAGTAGCAATTGTAATAGATCAACAAGATGACTAACAAACATCAATAATCAACCAAAGAAATGACAATAGATCATAGCAAACAATAATTTCCAGCAACATAAAAAACAAGAACACAAGAGCAAGAGGTGTATAATTGAAATAAAGATGAGCAAATGAGAGAAACAAGTAAAGATTGCATTAATTAAACAAGAGTATCAATTAACAAGCATTTAAACCAGAATTAAAATGAAAAAGTTTGGCTAGTGAAGGGCTAAAAATGGATGAACAATTGAAGAACAACTATGAACTAGAAGAGAGAAAATGAGAGAGATGGAAAACTCTCCCAAAAACCTCTTAAAACTAATCTAAAATCTAAAATTGGTCCTAATGGGAATTGGTGTCTTGTGTTTCAGCTGTTTCTCCTTCATATAGGTCGAATTGTGCCTTGCAAGGGCTTTGGACCTAGCCCGGAAACTTGAAATTCCATTTTTAGTCTTGATTTTAATTCTGCCAGACGGTACCGTGCGGTTGCGCGGTACACGGTGCGGTCGAACGGTCAAAAAAAATTGCAGCTTTGGCTTCGTACCCTCGTGGTCGTGCGGTGAGACGGTACGGTCGCGCAGGTATTTGCACAATGCATCCCGAATCGCTCCCAATGACACGTGAGGTGGCACGATAGGACCGTGCGACCGCACGGTGCCCTGTTTGATGCTTCTTAGCTTCCTCTTGTGAACCTTTTGCTTCCAATGCCTTTCTTAGCCTTTCTTATGCCTTTCTCAATCCCTATAAACCTGAAATACACTAGCAAACATATCAATGCATCAAGTGGGATGAGATTTCACATATTTCCATCGCTTTTAAGGCTAAATTAGCATATATTTATCCTTAAGAACATATTCAAGCAAATGATTAAAATCATGTTTATTCACCAGCTATTGTATAGAAATATGTTGATGAACCTCTCAATTCTAACCTATTTTTCATTTCATCAGTTAAACAGTTTGCTAGTGATGATTTTGTAATCCTTTTGATATATGTTGATGACATGCTTATTGTTGGTCAGAATGCTTCTAGAATTGACAGGTTGAATAAACAACTTGCAATGTCATTTGCAATGAAGGATCTTGGACCAGCAAAGGAGATTCTTGGTATAAGAGTCGAGCATGATAGAAAGGGGAAAAAGCTTTGGCTGTCACAGGAGAAATACATTGAGACAATGTTGCACAGGTTCCAAATGGAGAAGGCAAAGGCTGTTAGTACTCTTGCTACTCACTTCAAATTGAGTTGCAAGCAAAGTCCATCTAGTGAAGAAGAGAAGAAAGACATGGAGAAAGTTCCATATGCATCCGTGGGTAGTTTGATGTATGCTATGGTGTGCACAAGACCGGATATAGCTTATGTTGTTGGTTGTGTTAGCCTGTTTGTTTCAAATCCTGGCAGAGAGCATTGGAATGCGGTAAAATGGATTTTGAAATATCTTCGTGGTACTTCTAGCATGAAGTTGTGTTTTGGAAGTGAGAAGCCTACTCTAATTGGTTACATTGACTCAGACATGTTAGGAGATATTGATTCAAAAAGGTCCATTTCAGGCTTCTTGATCAAATATGCAGGTGAAGCAGTGTCATGGCAATCTAGATTGCAAAAGTGTGTTGCTTTGTCTACTATAGAGGTCGAGTTCATTGCCATTACCGAAGCGTGCAAGGAGATGCTTTGGATGCAGAAATTCTTGAAAGAACTTGGGTTTAATCAAGAGAGGTATGTGTTGTTTTGTGATAGTCAAAGTGCTATACATCTTAGTAAAAACTCAGCTTTTCATTCTCGGTCCAAACATATTGATGTGAGGTATCATTAGATACGTGATGTTTTGGATGATGTGTTGTTGGAACTTGAAAAGGTTCACACTGATGAGAATGGTTCCAATATGATGACAAAAGCATTACCAAGGTGGAAGTTTGAAGTTTGTTGCTTAGTCGCCGGATTGGCGGTTACCTCCACATAGTCGTGAGGGGGAGATTTGTTGGGTTTTTGGGCTCCCTTCCTATGTGGAGAAAGGCCCAAATATTGGTATCTAAGCCCATGAGATAGTTGAAGTGCTGAGGGGTGTGTTAGGGTTGCTTAGGAGAGGTTTCATTATTGAGAAAACAAGAAACAAACACTTGAGAGAAGAAGAGAGAAAACAATACAAACATGTCTCTGTAATTTGGCTGCTGCGGATTCGTTAACCGTTGGATCAAGCTCAAATTTGGACTTCATGTTCTACTCATCTCTTTCTTCATTTTGAACGGTGGAGATCTTGAGTGGAGATTTTTAGTGACAGAAATCGAGCTCGGACAGAGGCTCTGTTTTGTGGTATTTTCATCTTCTTTATTCTTGTTTATGAGCTTTGAAGCTTGGGTTGTTTGGCTTATTGTATGCACGTTTTGTGCAGTAATTTGTGACTCTCTTGTACGCTATTTTTCATCGTAGTGAAGCTATCTCCTGGTCTTGGTGACTCGTGGTTTTTACTTCTCACATTGAAGAGGTTTTCCACGTTAAAATCTTAGTGTGCTAGCTTGTTCCTATTTTCTAGTTATTGTTGATTTTTCCACTGCTATTTGGTGTTATTATTGCTTCTGATTTCACTTGATTTGAGTGTGTATTATTGCTCCTCTAATTCTTGCAAGTAGGGAATTATGTATTTTAATGCGGAAAAATAGCTCGGCGCCAGGATGATAAAAAGCTTAAGACCTCTCTTATTACTTTTTCAATATGAAAAAGTAATAAGAATTCAAAATGAAAAAGGAATCCCGTTTAGTTGACCTGTGCCTGTTTGAACAGCCTCAGTTAAACCTGTCTGTTAGTTCAAATGGAAGAAAAAAATCTGTTGATAAATGAACTCCAATTTGTTGACTAGTACTTATCAAATCTTGCTCTATAATCTTAGGGAATTATGTATTTTAATTCCTATCAACAAGATCAGCACAATTTATTATTTTTAGCTAACCTTTAGGCTGACAATATTTAAAAACGTTGTCTGCAATTAGCCTAACAATATCTTTTAGGACTCGTAAGTTTTTTATTTTATTTTAAATTTTATTAAGATTGTATTAATGTATTATCCTATAGCCGGAAGATTATCGATATGCCGCAAAAAGTGCGGCATACCGTATTCCACCGCTTTTTAGCCGTTGATCTTGATTGATTTTAAGATCAACGGCTAAAAAGTGGTAGAATACGGGATGCCGCACCAATAATTTTCCTATCATATATTCCTTTCCTCTTTTTTATTTATTCAATCAAAATGTAGACCTTCAGTGAAAGCCGAAAGCCATAACATTCCAAAGGACGGCAAGATTTAAAAGAAAAGTAACTCGAGACTAAACTCTAAACTTCTCACTATATATATTTTAGGAAGCGCTTCTCCTACTCCAGTCTACTGTACTGGAGTTTCGGTCATAGTTGTAAGAACCGAATCGGTCATCAAATCGGTCAGCCTACGGAGTCACGGAGTCAAAAGTTCAACCGTGAAGTCACAGGTTCAACCGTTTAACCGGTCTCAAATGCAAAAAAATATATAAATTATGAAAATATATAAATTACTAAAATACAATGTAGAAAGCAATGTAGCAAACTTAAAAATCAATTACTAGCATATAATTATGAGAAATACAATCCTAATTTTTTAAATTGAGAATACAATCCTGATTAATTAATGACAAGGGACTAATACTCGGAGAAGCCAAAAGTCCAAAACCATGAAACTTTGCCACTCACTCCTATCATAGTAAGCAATAGTGCTTATAATATCAAAACCTTGTATTCAAAAAGCTAGTGATTTATCAAATCAACATATATCAGCAATATGAAACAGCAAATAAAATATACTTTTATTTGAAATAGCAAACAAAATCACAAGTAATCACAAGGAATGAATGAGTGTTGCTACAAGTTCAAACTTCGAAGAAAAACAACAACAGAATCACAAGGAACAATTAAAACAAAACAACAACAGAAGTGAGTTTTGCTACCTCGGCGACGGTGGAAGTTGGGCGGCGCGGCCTCTGTTGCTACCTCGGTAACGGTGGAAGCTGGGCTCGACGACGGCTCCAACGGTGGGAACTCGACGACTTGACGACGGTGGAGGCAGACTCGACGATGGAGAGTGAGAGCCACGAAAGGGGAAGACAAGAGTGAGAGACACGGAAGGGGAAGCGGACGGACGGGCAGCGACGGACGAGGGAGCGACAGATGAACGGGGAGCGACAGACGGTGGTGGTTAAGCAAGGTTAGGCCGTTTGGGCCTTTAGGGGGCGTGGGGCTGTGAGCAAGGAATGTTGGAGGGGGGGGTTGTAGGCGCAGCTGAGATTTAGGGGTTGTTGGCCGTTTAGACATTTAGGGTTTCATGTAAAACGGCGTCGTTTTGAGGATTTTTTTTTTTTATTTAAATTTCACCCAACCCGGTTTTCATAAACCAACCGAGTCGTCGATTTTGTACTGAACCGACCGGTTTGAGTGCATTTCCGATCCCTTGGCTTGCTCGGACCGGTGGGGTCCGGTTCCTAGTTAAACTGGTCTAACCAACCGGTCCGAGCCATTTCTTACAACTATGGTTTCGGTGCGCCAGGTACAATCAAGTAGCCAATATTAAATTTGTCTTTTAGTGACATATTAAATAGCAGTAGTACCCCTGAAATAGCTATATGGAATTACACAATAGGGCAGCTAAAAAATTCAAAAGACACTGGTTTTTCATCCTCGTTTTGTTACTCAACTAATTGCCTAATTTTAGGAAAGTTACATTGTCCTGCAGTAAGGCTCACATTAGTAGATGCAAATAAACTACATTTGATTTTCATGTTTAATAAGATGCATAGCTTAATATAGTATAAAAAATAATTTAAGAATTTAGTTAATATATATTTTAAGGATATATATGAAAATTACTGATTTAACTTTTTTAATAAAAATATATAAAATTTAACTTTTTAACGTATTTATTATTATTATTATTATTATTATTATTATTATTATTATTATTATATAGGTACTAATATGCGTATTGATTTAATCCTTTATAGTTTAATTATTCTGTTAGTTCCTATAATTTAACTAAATTTTTAACTAAGTTGTTATATTTTTTATTCTTTCACTACAAAAAATGCACCTGTTACCGGTGGATTTTTTCATGATTTTCGTCATTATCACCGTTACCGACGGAATTACAGGCGAATTTTTTCTGCCAGTAATTAGTTATCGACGGAATTTAAAAATACTGACGGAATTTTTATTTATCGTGACCAATTTGGAATCAATGTTACCGAAGGAATTACCGACGGAATTTTTCCCCCTAATTCCACCGATAACGTTAAAATTTTTTTAAAAAAAATAAATGCCTAAATTAAATTATAGACCAAAACAGATACAAATTATACCCAATTTAGTTATTAATTCAGTTTTTCATATGAGCAAATAAACACACCAATTGAACTCAAAATTGAATTTAATAAAAAATTCAGCAAGATCTGAGGGGGAAGACTCCACATCCATCAACGCATAAGCCACAATTCTAATCTAACAAACTAATTGTCACCAAAAGTATAAGGCTTATAACATAGAATCAACTTTGGTATCTCAACTTAACTAGAACAGAAATTGAATTCACATTAACTCATACAAAATATCAATTGTATAAGAAATTACACCTGACAAATCTCAGTACTAGAGAAACACTTCCCAATCTTCTTTGTCAAATGGATCTCACAGTTGGGAAATCTACAAATTTAGAAAGAAAGATACAAAATAAGCATGAAGTATAGCTTAGACAATGTATGATATCATCATTAGAAAAAAAAATATAGTTACCAAATTGTATTCCATTACATAACTCCCTGTTCAACTCTACCATCTAAGCCTGCAACTTAAAGTACCATTGAATATGTTTTTTCTATGATTTGCAATGAAAATATATTCGAATGAACCAGTTGAAAGCCTAATAGTTTGTGAACAAAAAGTTTTGCTGCAATGAATTAGGTCTCTATGCTAGTTTTAATTTTGTAATTAGATCATTGTCGTCACAAAACTATTAGAATTAACGAAATATCATATCTAAATTGAAGATATCACAATAACTAATGACTAAATATCTAAATATGATCCATCTCTCTATTTTAGAATGACAAAATAACACTTTTCCTCTCCATTAATATATTTTGAACTTTCTGAAAAGATGTGACTTTGATTCATGCAAGTTCAAAATAAAAATGCTATTTGCACATAAAAGTTCTGCTACCAAATTAACTACTAAGCATGTGTGCATGTATGTATCATATATGTATTATTTATGTCATTTTGAGTGTATATTTTGTATTTCAACATTTATTTTATCTTAGTGACTGATTTGGTGACTGAATATTGGTATACACCTAACATAATCTGTTGAGAATATTATAGAAGAATATAGATGAGAAATGTGAGAAAAAAATATATTCAGGTGAGTGTAAATCTTACACAAAGTGTTGAGTACGAAAATAAAAGAAAATTTATACTTTATAAATATTTTTCTTTAACGTCTAAGGTAAATAGGAACCTAATTATAAATTTAAAAATTATATAGGAACTTAATTGAAAAAAAAATATTGGGATCTAATAAAAATTTGATGAAATTATAGGAACTAACATAGTAATTAAATTATTTTTACATATTAAATGTGTATAAAAAATATAAAGATTGAATTAATTGGGATGGTAAGTGATTATGCTCGTCTGATTTATTTGATTATTAAATATGTTAGCGTTAAGCCTTTTATAAAGCCTATTAGTTAAAAAATTATGTTATATATTCATATTCTTTAAAAGAAATTTAGTTTATAAAAGTCATAAATTCGGCTAGTTAAGATAATTTTTTTAAAATAAATTATTTTTTATTTGAACTTTCAACAACTTATTTATAATAAGCATTAAACAAAACAAATTAAGATTAGCCAAGATTAAAGTCAAAATTATAATTTTTTTTTTATTTTTGAAAAAAAAGGTTCAGGTTCATAGACATATTATAATTTGGTGCAAGTATGATTGTGGTACGTATGTGAATAATAATAATAATAATAATAATAATAATAATAATAATAATAATAATAAAAATTATAATTTACAAATTATAAATTGTAAATTCTAAAATATATCTAATATTAATTATAATTCGTGAAATAGGAACATAAATGAGTTTATATGTTTGACTGGTTTATGAACAAGTCGGATTTTAGTCTGAAAAAGGCTTATGAAGAGTAATAGAATTAGATTCGAAAAACTCAACTTAATTTAGACCATTTTCACCTCTTAGTAATAAAAAATTTTATCTTATTTTCAATAATTTTAAAAATAATTTACTAGTATATAAGGAGGACTTAATAATAATTGGTTAAAAGATAAACTATTAATTTTAATTAAAATTTCATTAACAATCATGATCAAATATTATGAATACGAAATTTTAATAGAAAGTATACTTTTTTAAGATTAATATAGAGAAACTATTAGAACATTCATTAGCTATTCATAAGCTATACGGCAAAAGATACAATAAGCCATTATTTAGTCCCAAAAAAAAGTTAATAAGATTATGTTTAGAAGAGAGATAGAGATTTGGAGGCGTAGATAAATTAAGTTTGTTAGTATGTTTGGTTTAAAATAATCGATGAAAAAATGATAAATGTTAGTATTGAAATTTTTAAAGTTGAGCGAGAGATATGAGAAAATAAAATTATTAAAGTTTCAGTTTCGATCTTGAAAAATGTTATTCCATAAAATTGAAATTTTGGAGGCCAATGAGCTCTAACTTAAATGGCATTTGTTCCCTTTTCCTAATAGCAGTGACGGACCATAAAATTTATCTCGTGGGGGCAAAAATAATGCATATTACTATATAAAAAGTTAATTTTAAAAGACAAAATATAAGTGTATATATATATATTAGTTATTAGAATAAAAAAAATACATTAGCCACTAATTTTCTTCTATTCAAATATTGAAAGTATTTCTCTTTTAATTTTTATATTTTAAGAATGTTGAATAATTTTTTTTATGAAAAATGATTAGGAGGCCTAAAATTTAAGTCTAATTATAAACCTAATTCTACTTAGAGAAATTTTTACATTTTTAATATTTTTTAAAAAGAACATTTATGATTGAATTCTTTATCTTTTTAGATATTAGGCCTATAATTAGGCTTAAGTTTTAGGTCTTTTTATCACAACTCTTTTTTTATTATCAACTTCATTAACTATCTTTTCTTTTTTCTATATGTCACAAAATAATCATTCAACTAGAAAATATTAATAGATTGACTTCAAATTTTATGGATTGATTTTAAAATATTTTTTCATTACTCTATATATATATTTTCATCTAGCTAACATAAAAAAATATATGAAAAAGATTAGAGAGCCAATACATTATGACCAATAGGGAGCCAACACATACTTACGGATGATAACTTATATAAATTTTGGATGATAACTTAATCTTGGATATATAACTCATATACATTTTGTATGATAACTTAATTATTGGCTCCCTAACGTTGGTTCCGTAGCACTATTCAATATATATATAAGCACACGAACAATAACCTTCATATTTTAAAATAAAAAAATAAAAAATAAGAAGGATTAATTAATTGAAAATAACATAAAATAAGAAGGATTAATTAATTATAAAAAATTGATTAATACTAGAATTGTTGAATATTTGAATTGGAATTTATAACTAAAAACAAAAAAAAAGGAATAGGGTAATACTATTTTAACAAGTAATTTTGGCCAACTAAATAATAACAAGAATTATGAAAAATAGAAAAATAAAGAGGCAAGAGCTGATATAAATAAAATAAGTGGGGGAATTAATTTTTTTTGTGTCTCTTGTTTAGTTTATCCAATTATTATTTTTCCTCTGCAAATTTGATTTACGATCAATATTACTTAATGATTTGATTTGTTTTATTTGTTCAAATACTCAATTTAAGGTTAATCCTTTTTTATTTGCTTATGACATGTTTCTTCCCTATTATATTATGATTTGATGTTCTTCAAATATATTAGATAAATTATTATTGAGTACTTTGTTTTACAGGATTTGAGTATTTTTCTTATGTTTTTTTTTATGATAAAAAATAATTCATATTTATTATTGATTAAGATTAGATAAGAATTACAATGAGTATCATGACAATAGTGGAGATAAATGATACCCAAGAAGTAATACATTGGGATAAAAATTTTGTAGATATTTTTTATGGTTTGTGCATAAAAAATATTGAAGTTGGTAGCAAACCTGGAACACACTTTGATGCCAAAGGTTGGAAAACATTAATATTCTCACTTAGATGTTGAAATTGAAGATGAAGATATTACTGTGACGAACAATTTGCAGTCTAATATGGCGAATAATTTACAGTCTAATGTTCGACGTATCGGATACATGGATAATGTCCGAAATAATATAATTTCTAATTTGATGAGATGATAGAGCTGATATATTGTAAAGACCCTCCTTTCATGGTCGTGAGATTTCCGCGCACTTTTGCTTAAAATTACCAAAACGCCCTGGTGGTCCGGTTTTCGGAAATCCTCGAAACTGATCTCTATAGATAAAGAATTTTATCCATGATGAGTAACAAGGGTAATAAAGAGTATTTTATTACCATTGGGGTAAATTTTACCTAATTTCTTTTAGCTGGTTTTACTGTTCGTTTTTACCGTCAGTAAAAACGGGTATGGTAAACAATGACCGGTTTTTAATGAAATTCTCGTCCGATCATCATCAAATTTTTACCTAAGCTTGGATACTCATATTTAAACTATATAATGTCTTGAAATGGATTAAATTACTTAGTTTCAATAATTATTTCTTTTATTGGACCGGAAGTGGTTTAGTCGGAAAATTTCACTAATTACCTTTATCTTTTTAATCTCCAAATTTTTTTTTTTACTAAAGCTAATAAATCTTCAGCCTAAAAACAATTCTAAATCATCTCAAGACACCTCAAAATGTTTAGCAAATTAAATTCAAGCCAAGTGTCTCAAGTCATGGTCATTATGGACAATGACTTATTGTTTGATCTTTTTACCTAAACCTATCAAACTTAACCACTTTTCTAGCTGTTAACCATGTTACAATATGTATAAGTTCATTTGATTAGGTTTTGATGAATGACAAACATTGAAGTTGAGGATAAGCGTTAAAAGATGCAAACGACGTCAAGACAAACATTGAAGTTAAGGATAAGCGTTGGAAGCAAGCAACAAGACAAGAAGACGAGTCCGCAAGCTTTGAAGATGGTTTAATATCTTAGGATTTAGGTAAACTTCTTGTCAAGAACCAAAGTTTATTATCTCTCTCTCACACACACAAGAAAATGTTTTTAAAGAAAAGGTTTTACGAAAACTATGGCCGTAAAAGTTTTATGACTTATTAGCTGTTTTAAAGCTTAGTGCATGCTGTCAAACTTGCCCTTTGTGCACTAAAGTGATGATAACTTGAGCTACAGAGGTCCAAACGATGTGGTTCTTGTTGCGTTAGAAAGCTAACGTCCGGAGCTTCAGATTGATATATATAT
>JASCZI010092468.1:0-11009 GCA_036250425.1 Stylosanthes scabra
AAGACCTTCCGGGGTATTCTAGAACATTCCGGAACCATCAAGAGCATTCTCAAATACTCCAGAATACTATTTAAACACCGTTTAAAAGTAACCTTCTAAAATTTACTGTGACAAGCCGCCTAAAAGAGCTTATTAATTAATTATTATATTATTATTCATTAATTAAAGGATGGACTTTTCCACTTTAGTGGCAAGTGGAGGGTCTAAATCGCGTATAAAAACAAATTTGAAATTGTACTTAGCGTACAAATCAAATCAATCAGCTTTCCTGTAATAATTTCATAAACTCTATTATTATTTCTAATGTTTTCTTTTGACAAGGATTGAAGCATTTGGAGGGCCAGCGGAGGTTGGTGAATCCGTGGTTAGAACCATAACAGGATCAGGGCAGCGCCCAGAGGTGAAGGGCACATTGATAAGATCAACTTTGAGAGAAGATTCCCTCAGAAATGCAAAATATTATGAAATCGAGTTCAGGGTCGAGAGTCCTTCATTCCGGCGACACAATGTCGCAGTATGCTGCGCTCGTCGTGGCAGGCTATTTACTTTGAATGCTCAGGCACCTGAATCAGCCTGGCCAAGTGTGGAGTCAGATTTCTATAGAATTGCAGATTCTTTCAGCCTCACAGCATAGAGGATCAATCCAACATTTTTCCCCATTCAAAACAAGAATTTTCATTTTATACCAACATTCAATCATGTAACATCAAATCAGCAAAAATAATTACATTATGCAAGATCACATATTAGACAACTATAGTGCATAAAGATACCTTATATTTCCAAGCTGTTTTTGAATTGCATGCCTACAGAGGCCATCCCTCAAAGGAGTGTTGGTGAGTTAGAATTCTGGGGAAAAAAAATGAAACAAAGGAAGGGGTACTTTTATGGGGTACTTTTATCTAGTTATTTCTGAACTCAACTTACATGAGCACAGGAATTTTAGAAACAAGTTTGTACACATTACATGTTTCTTTTAAAATACAGATTAACAATGAGTATCTGTCTCTAATGTCTCTCTAACTATATTATACACATCAAATGGTTACCTAGATATTTGATCAAAACTACACTGAAAATTACCAACCAACATAATACAACTAATATACATAACTGTAACTGCTTCCCTGATTAAATGACTGGACCATGTGCGGCGGCGGCGCGTGGGAGTTCAAGTGCAAGTAATCTGCCTTCGCTTAACCATCTTCTCGTAATTCTCAGATACCATTGCAGTCAAATTAGGGTCTCCATATCCGATATCTGCACCAAGCCTGTGGAATTAAACACAAAAGCCATTTCACTATTATGATTAGCAAAGAGAAGATGGAGATATGGTTTTGTGACTATTTTTTTTCATAAATAATCAGCCAATAAGGAAAAAGACATCATTTCAGTCAAAAGTTGACCTCAACAGGGAACCTAACAGGATAAAGACATCAGATAGCTGACAAATGTATTTTTCTATTTGAATAAAACCCAAATTAGTCTTCAAATGAGTTGGGAACACCCATTTGGTTCTTGCAAGATTTGGGACATCAACCCTTCAAACAATTGTTGGAAATCAACTTGGTCCTCAATAGATTTGTTTTATCAAATTTAGTCCTTTGAAAGATGAATATTATTTCAATTAAGTCCAAGCATTTTTCTGTTTAATCTTTTGGTATATTTGAAATGAATTTTAATCTTTCAAGAATCAAATTGATATCAAGGCTCTTTCAATGACCAAATTCATATCTTAAACGCTTTTGAAGCCCCAATTTAAGATAAGGGGGAAGAGGGGAGAGGTAATGAGCAAAAAAACTAATGCAATTTCGAAGACAGGTATGAAGTTTGCATACTTCGGATCAAGTACAAGTTTCTGAACCTCTTTGATGGATGAACTTGCGGCGTAAAGAGATATCTTCCCAACCTGCATAGATGTCCAAAAGGAGATCAAGACTAATAAAGCACAAGTCAACACAAGGGAATTATATGAATTGCAAGCATTTTGAAAGAAAAAAAGGGAACGAACAAAAATGAGCTTAATTAAATGTAAGTCTTTTCTCTTCTGACCTCCAATACTTGAGGTTTTGCTTCATGTTCATTCGGTAGACTGCGGACTTCCTCTGCCAATCTTACAGCCTCTCCCAAGCTTTCAGGAGATAAGAAATCAAGCCCCAACTGAACAGTGGACTGAAATTTTCATAATACAGAAACAATCACATATACTATTGTTAGAGAGGAATCCGCTTTTTCATTAAACAAAAGGTGTTCAAATTCAATTTATGTAAAAAAAATATTCAGTTATTATGTTGCACAAATAAAAGTACGAGTATCCAGTAAGATACTAAAATACTAATGATCTTTCTAAAGGACTTTCCCTCAAGGATATGTTAAAAGATTGGAAAACCTTTTTGAGGTAGGCAATGGCCCCCATGCCAACATTTGGTAGGACCATCGGATAAGAGACTCCTCTTTCAAACTAACCCTTTCATGACTTAATCATTTATCCTCTTTAACAATACCTCAGTCCAGAGTTCTTATTGAAGTTCTTTTCATGTCTTTATTCTTTACTCTTGGGAATTTTAACTTTTTCAGAAATTTAAATGATTGTCTTACATTGAGTAAGCCATTTAGATTTCCTTGATTCTATCAATCTGGTCTCAGTCTCTTGAATCCTCTAGCATCTTTGCTTGTAAATCTTACATTCAATTCATCAAATAGAACTTCTTTTCACATTGAAAAATCATTTTGAGTGGTGCATAATAGAATTAACAGCAATGAGATTAAGTTGTAGGTTTGAGGGCCATAGAAGGCCATCTCATCCAGTATGTGCACCATGTGCAGTGAATCTGTTTATATCTACTCCACATCGATTTTTGCATTACTATATGGCTAGCTTTTCATCGAACGCTCTGTTTGGTATCTTTGATGACTATTGGGTGTGTTCAAGAACTTTAAATTAGTTCCCGATGACTAGTTTTGTTGGCCTTGAAGGAGAAAGGAAGCCACAACTTCTTGATAGTGTGTTGCTGTTTGGTGTATTTGTTCCAAAACATATCTATAGGAACTTTATCGGCAGACATTTGGACAAGCATGTCTTCTAGGATAGTATAGGTGTTTGGTTTATTGATGCTAAGAAATGGAAAAGTTTGCTCTTTTGATATTCTTTTGTATATAATTATTAAGAGGATTTCTTGTCCTCTATTTTCTTTGCAATTATTCCTCTTATAGATAAAATTCCTTCTTTTCTAAAAAATTGGAATTAGACCAATTATTAACAATGGTAGATTCAATCACATGAAAATTTACCTGTTCAATCCGTTTAACTGACACTTGTAACACTATTAATGTTGTCAACTAAAATAGATGGACTCATAAGGAAAAATGAACTCACCTGAACATTTCTTGCTTGAAAAGGGCAACCAGCAGGAACAAAGATAGCTTCCCCCAAATTCTGTTCAAATGACCAGGGCTCCACTCCTATGCAGAAAGATAGCAATGACATTTTAAAACAGCAACATCAGAGCTCCAATAGGTCAGATCAACTAAGGAATCGCAGTTAAAATAACACAGAAAACCCGCAAGAAAGTAGGCTATTCACAATTTAGCACATTGGTACCAACTACCAAGTTTTCCATGATTAATAGTATGCATGGAAAGTTAACTCATGAATCCCCTCAATTAAGTCTTGAACAGTGTTCACATATCTCATTGTTCAGCAAATTTAGGAGTGTAGGTGTAACTGGGCTAAATGGAAAAGGAAAATATAGAATGAGAAAGAGTAGCATTCCCCATGTTTAGACTTTAGAAGATTAATGAAGGCAGCAAGTGCAAAGGTTAAAGGTTCCAAGTATAAATACAATTCTTTAGAAGATAACTAAAAAATCCTTCTAATTGGTATGCCCAGAGACTCTCCTAAGTTAAAAATGTCACTCCTCGAATGAGAGAAAGGAGGGAGCAAGACTAGTCAATTGTTTTGTTTAAAATAAAAACAGGGGGGAGTATAAATTCTTACCAAATTCTTCCTTCAGCTTTCTTTTTTGGTGTCTGTCAAGAAAAATAGCTCCGTCATAAAGAGGGCATGTAACCTTGCATCGAAGGAGTACCATCAGCAATATAAAATTGAAAGTAGATGGAGGCACTGGTGTAGAGGATTCTTCTTTTTTGTTCAATGGTAAATAATTAAAAAAAAATTCAGACTTACATATTCATTTAATGCATCATTTGGCTT
The DNA here is from genome assembly GCA_036250425.1 of Stylosanthes scabra. Classification (NCBI taxonomy): domain Eukaryota; kingdom Viridiplantae; phylum Streptophyta; class Magnoliopsida; order Fabales; family Fabaceae; genus Stylosanthes; species Stylosanthes scabra. The sequence goes on from JASCZI010092468.1 coordinate 4,214, forward strand.
TCCAAATTCCTTCCGATGTATTTTCAAATATTCATTCAACTTTGGAACATCCTGCCGACGAAAGACATCCCAAAGAACTCCAGGATGCTTCTTCTCAGAGAAATCTCCATTTTGTTCGAATGGATGTTCATGATTGACCATATTCCCATCAGAATTAGAATGACTAAATCCTTGATCCATTGACTTAGTCTGGTTTGACTCCAAATCCAGCCCATTATTTGCTGTACCAAATGACATGTTAGGTGAACTCCTGCTAGAACACATTTGTTGAACCCCAGGTGATTCCTTCACCTCTGACTCCTTGTATTCTTTTTGGATTATTTCAATTTTACTTCTCTGCCAGTCCTTCAGCATTACTTCACTTGTATGGACCAACAGGTACACCTGTTGAAAGTTGGTAAATTTATTATGACTATCTTTCTTCATGAACCCACTAATCTACCCTTTTCATTATTTTTTTTTTAATGTCTTTTTAGGTTAGAGGATTTCTTCCCTTTTTCATCATGTTACTCCATACTAAGAGCAGGGAAAGAGTGGGCTAAGCAGAATTTGGGTAAACAAGGCACATCACACATACTTGGTGTTTTCAGTACAAACAGCATAGCAAATTATACATTGAAACGTAGCAACTAATATCAACAACTTTCAAATATAATGAGAAAGTAACACATGATAGATACCGAAGGAAGACAAACTAATAATACAGCATCAAAGTTATATTGTTATGACACTTAAATTAGAAATCTTTTCAGTCAAGGAAGCCTGAGTATCATAATGTTAATGCAATGCATATAAGACAAAACAACCATTTCTCAACTGTTGGTTTAATGGGATAAAGTACCATGTCACGCATATTGAAGTGGAGATTGGTCACTGAATCACCTCTACCAAGTTCATGACTGATACCATAAGATATATAAATCTTGGGTCCTACATCATTCTGCAAGGAGTAATGAGGCAATTTAGCTGCAACATTAAGAAGGCCCCACTTGGAGTGAATATACTGAAGTAAAGGCAGTTTGCCGATAAATTCTGGTCTTTGGTACAAGAGAAACTCTTCAGATGCACTAGGTGAAGGCCAATCCTTCAACTTCAATAACTGTGGCCAACCATTTTCATGAGTACGTCCCTCAGTGTAACCAGTCATGAAGTAACTAAGCTCAATATCAATCTGCCAGTATAAAATTGAAAGGATAAAAAAGTGCAGCCGGAAAGTGAATACTTAAATAAAGATGACTAATCAATGAACACAGTGTAGTGAAATTACAATCTCAATTGACAAAAAGAGAAGTGCTATAGATGTGTACCTCAGACCCATCTAAGCAATCTATGGCCTTAACCACTCTGTTTTCATCTTTCATTTTCTCATCTGTTGTCTCTAGAATCCCTCTCCAGATGACCAACGGATCCCAGCTAGAAAAGGATGACCTATCAAACACTTGCTTAACAATAATGGGTTCACCGGCTTTCCAGTGCTTTCTAAATTTTCCAATCCCATCTTTTATGAGATCTTCAGATGCAGGACAATAAAGATAGTTATCATCACTAGTCTCTCTATGAGAAAATTTGTGCAATCTGAGAGCATTCAACTCAGTTTCTGGTAGATCATCAGCATTATTAATCTTACATCCACCAACCATTTCTTCTACATTTTTCACCAACTTTGCAACCCAATTTCTCTTGAAAATCCTGCTTAAATTTAACGAGGAATATTCACACCCACCATATTCCTTAGGGGGGCATGGAATATTTCCATTATCGTCAGATCTCCAATGAGGAAACTTACTTAATATGTTTTGGTCATAAGCTTTCGCTAATTCTGTTTGCGGTTCTTTGTTGGGATTTGAAGTTGCTTCTCGAAGGTCATGACAACAATTAAGGCATAAATCATATGAGCAAATTGGACAGCGCCGATGATAATCAGTAATGGGTATCCTACATAAATTGCTGCAAGAAAATAAAATCAAGATAAACATTGACCCTTGTAATCTATGAAAAAGAAACATTCATAGACATGTTGATGCTTATACACAAAAATTAAATCTATCAAGTCTAAAAAAAATGTACCAGCACATCTGCTCATCTGCCCCCAATTTTATCCGGGGAAGATCTATGTCAGCACCTGAGGGTAAAAACATTAGTTCAACATTGTCAACTATTTGTTCATCAGAAAGGGCAAACAATATTGTCGAATGCTACTTGCAGTATAAGGCAACAAGAAAAACCTTATGCATCTTACCACGCAACTTCTTCTCAAGCTCAACTTCAAAACACTGTCCTTGATGGATCTGTTTTACTACAGGAAGCACTGCCGACAACAGCGAGTGGAGATATTGTAATTTATCTAGAACAGGTATCTCCCGTATCCGAACCTTAATTACCAAACAAAACCAGAAACCTTAAGAAACTGGAGAAGGAATTAAAACACTAAACATTGAATAATCATGTTTCATCAAACATTAACTACTAGATACCTTTATTGAATTATCACTACGTACACAAATTCTACAGTTACAAATACCACGGCACGCAGGACACATTCTCTGAATTTCATCCAGCGAAATGTCTGAGTACCTAACATCAAGCAAACCATAACATTCACCATCCAATTACACATTACACAAGGAAAAACTACAACAAAAGACGACACAACAATTAACACTGTATGCTCATTACTCACCAAGTTGATATACAGCTATTACAATATCCTCTCCGATCACACCGCTGGCACCAAGTAACCACCCTGTCTCTGTCATTCCTCCGGCACTGATGGCATGTCTGCCCACCAGTGTCACCAGTCTCCTCCGAGGAATCGGTGCTAGCATCAAAATATTCCTGTCACAAACATTCAATTGATTCAACACAAAGGACTCTATACTGTCACAACTACAACTACCATCCAAAGTTTGAATGTTGATCTAGTGGCCAGTGTCATTGTTAAATGGACAAAAACCATTCATTCATACGCCTAATTGGAGTGAAGATCACATGACAAAATACAATTGGATGTCTTTACAAAACTCACATTAGTGGCATTAGTGGCCTCCAAGCTCCTCCTCTTCCTGGTCGAGTCCCCACCAGAAGCCGGCTCAGGCGACTCGCGACCCGCCCAATTCTCCTCATAGAGAGGCACATCCTCCGCCTCCTCCTCCTCCTCCTCCTCTCCTTCGTAATCTTCCCCATCCTCATCCTCATCCTCATCCTCCTCGTCTGGCTTCCCCAGCGAGGACCGTCCGGGGATGGCCCCCTTCTTGGGAACATACCTGAACTGATTCTTCCCCACCTTATCCAACAACTTGCTGCCGCCAGCACCAGAGCTATGCTCCCCACCGCCGTGCTTCATGGCGGAGAGAGGAATATCGAAATCGTCACTCTTGGTTTCAAGATAACCCTCGGAGTCTCCAGACTTGCGCTTGGCCTTCTTGAGGTTGGCTCTCATGGCGGAATTGGCGGCCCTCTTCTTGGCCTGGATGTAATGCTTCTCGCAGACGGTCTTGTCTGGCATGGACATGGCGGTGCAGCGCCACTGCTTGCCGTCGGAACGCTTGCACCTGAGGTCATCGGGAATTCCCACATTGTCGTCGCCATTGTTGTTCCCAGAAGATGATCGCGCTTGATCCATGAAGATGGGAAACCCCTCACCTCAATTTGGGGAAAACCCCCAAAAATTGAGTGAAAAGTGAAAACCCTACTGTACCCCTAACCCTAATCTTGATGATGTTCTGACAGAGATGGAATTGAGAGTAGAGTGAGTTGGAGATTTGAAATCCTTGGTAGCTGTTAGAGAGAGAGAGAGAGAGAGAGAGAGAGAGAGAGAGAGAGAGAGCGAGCAGTTACTTTTAGGGATTGGGGTTGTTGTTTTTGTTGTTGCGGCGGTGACGACGTCCTTTGGTGTGGTAAGAAGAACGCAGAAGCTTGGGTTTCATAAGAGCAGTGAAAGTTACTGAAGTTGTCTAGCACTGAACCTTTAGCTTGGAAATCACAGAACCAATTACATATATTCTTTCTTTCTTTCTGGTTCATTAAACCATGTTCTCTGTTTGTTGCTTTGTTTTCTATTTTCTACTGAGTTTCTCTTGCGATCGTAATTCAATTTCATTATTATCCGTTAATCAATCATGTGATGTGCAAAAACAATGTGCTCCGAAGGATGTACGAATATTGGATTGGAAGTGAAGTAAGATAGATACTCTGTACAGTTCAAAAAGAAGGAAGGGAAATTTTCTGTTTTTTTTTTTTTTTCATTAAAAAGGAAAGAAAAACTGTTATATGTATTTGTGGAAGATATAGAATACTTCACGCTATTTGCCTATTCGTATTTGTATATCTATTTAAGAAAGAAAAAATTATTACATGATTATTAATTTTAATTTATTCGAACTATTATTTATCATTAATATTAAAAAGTGTTGATTAAAGTTTAATTTTAAACTATAAATTGAAGGTATCAAAAATTAATAATTAAAAATAATAATTAAAATAAATTAATATTGATGGTCATTTAATATTTTTTTTTTACAAATTTAAGCTTAATCAAGCATTTGTAATCTATTATCACCAAAAAGAGCATGTATACACGCACATTACTTCTTCTTTGTTATCGTCTACGTCGTCTTCTGATCTATGTCATCATCGTTATCCTCATCATCATCATTTTTCTCTCCTCCTCTTCCTCCTTTTTTATAGTGGTTGTCGTCATTTTCTTCTTCTTTTTTTCTCTTTCTCCTTCCCCTTCATCGTCATCGTCGTCTTCTTCCTCTTGAATAGAAATTGTTCCTCTACTGCAAATATAATCGAATTACATTGGTAAATTGAACCGAAATATAATAGCAAAACAAACAGAAATATATTTTATCAGCACAAACATAAACATTACATGAAAATTGTAAAACTGAATCGAAATATAATGATAAATTATAATAACAAAACGAATTGAAATATATTTATCAACACAAACATCAACATCACATAAAAATCGAAAAATCGAACAAAATACATTGGTAAATTTTGAACCCGAATATTATAACAAAACGAGTCTAAACATTATCATTCTTCTCATTCTAAGTGAAACTCAAACTTTTTATATATAAAACAAAAAGAGGAGGAGGAGGAGGAGGAGATGATGACAAATGCCGGGTGCTAGTGAAAGAGAGGCATAAAGAAAAAGAATTAAAAGAAGAAAGAGAAGAAGCAAAGGAGGAAGAGAAGGAGGAATCAGAGTGCGTTAAGAAAGGGCGCGTAAATAACTTAATAGGACTTGGTTGCTTAAATTACTTGATCACTTAAAATTATTATACAGAGTATTGCACTAAGAGGGGAAAGAAAAAAGAAAAGGAGTACCCTATTTAAAAGTTTAATGATCAATTAATTGTGAAAAATTGGTTGTTGGTCAATTCAACCCCAAATGATTTTTTAATCAAGTTAGTGTCTAAAAAATTAAACATTAATAACTTATGAAGTATGGACCCTTCATGAAATTGACGTGTTTCTGTGTCGAACACTTTTCTGACACGACACTTATGGACACTCGTCCAATACGCGTGTCTACTGTATCCATCCGTGTTCTTAAAAAAATAAAAACTTCTTCGGATTTCGGATACACTTGACACTCCAAAATATCATCACGTATCCGCGTGTCCAACTTTATTTTAAATTTATATATAACAATAGTATATATTAATATTTCTTAAAACTAAAAGTTATTTTATATACTTTATATAATTAAAAAATATTAATTTAAATTTTAATGTAAATAAAATATCAAGATATTATTGAAAAATTTTTAAAAATACATTAATTTTTTATATATATACCATATTCCCGTATCATATAAAAAATTGAATTTAATGTGTCGGTGCGTCCTGCGTGGTGTTTTATCCGTGTTCGTATTTGAATCCATGCATTATAGTTAATAACATTTGTTTTAATAGTTTTAGTTAACATTTTAATACCTAGAACTATTTTATAGTTAAAACTTGAAGTAGCAGTGAAAACTGTTAATACGTTGGTCAGCCCAGATTGTGGTCCCGGTGATAAGTCCGATTAAAGGCAATAAATCCGTTGATCAGCGAGGGTGGTCCCGTAACTCACAAGTTTTAACCATAAAAAATGGTTAGATTAATAAGGACAATGAGTAATTTAAATTTAGGAAAATTCTTAGTGGTAAAAACAAATAATGATGAAGCATCAAGTTCAGGAACAAAAAACGAATTAGAAATATCTAAATTAGAAGAGAACTTTCATAATTGGAGTATACCTATTATAGATAAAAATGAAGTATACAAAAAGAGATTATTTTGGGAAGGAAAAGATTACGAAATACATATGCTTGAATATAGTTACCCTGGAACAAGTAATAATAAAACAATTACAATTCTAGAAGAAGAAAGACTAAAAGAACATAGTAATCAAGGGTATAATTTTATTCATATTGGTTTAATACAAGTTGCGGTAAAACCTAATTTTAGAATAGGAATAAAAGTTCCTATATTGTTATTACTAAGAGATACAAGATTTCCACACTTTAATGACTTGTTAATAGGAGTATTAGAAAGTAATTGTCATGATGGACCCGTCTTCTTCAATTGCTATCCAAATTATTCAATGAATTTGAAAAATGAGTATACTTGGCAAGCATTAAAATTACATGTACAATCAGATGAAAAAATTATAAATGAAAAATATGATCCTTTTTGAAATAATTTATAGGATATACTATAAAATTACTAAAGTTAATTATAATTTTAAGGCATTAAGACAATCTTCAAAGAAAGAGACAGTAATTATGCATGCAAAC
>JASCZI010092470.1:882-11355 GCA_036250425.1 Stylosanthes scabra
TTAAACAAGTTGTGAATAAAATGGGTAAATTACATATGAAGGTAGCAAAAATGAATAAGATCATGAAAGTTTTACATAAAATGAACATGATGAAAGTATAAAAAATCTTTGTTATCTCATAAAAAGTTGACCAAGTACCAGAGTCTCATGAGGATTAAAAAAGCTACTAAAATTAATAGAGTTAAAAGTATTCTAAATATATATATATATATATATATATATATATATCCTCAATTTTTTCCCCTTTTAACATTATCAAAAAGAACTAGGAAAATTATAAATATATTGTTCCCCTATATAAATTAAGTTTATCAAAGCATGCATATTAACTAAAATAGGTGTACCAAACCTACTTTGTCATTCATCAAAACAATCATAATGATCCAAACATAATATCATAGTCATAAATAAACTAAAATATGCATATGAAGATAACAATATGTAGCTAACTTATTTTTTCAAATATCCTCAAACTTATTCTCCCCTTTTTGTCATTAGCAAAACAAGAGAAAATATAAATCAATGAAGCATAGATATTTAAGCATGCAACTCAAATAAGCTTACCAATCCTTTTTGTCATTCATCAAAACATGCATATAAAGATAACAATATGTAGCTAACTTAAAGACTAAATGCATAAACAAGCATATTAGAAGTTTCAAATACACAAAATAACATAAATAAATATCTAACGTAAACATAATGATTAAAAATCATACGTAGGCTTACTAAAATTAGTTCATAATCAAACATAAACTTAAGCAAATAAGTTCATAAGAAAAAAAACTTATAGATCAAGTACTAATCACTCTTGGTCTTTTTGAGTCATGAAAACCTGCAAAACACGCTAAGAGGGAGTCTCCGACGCTCAAGTTAGTAAACATATCTTAATGAATAATATAAGACAAATAAAATGAATACAATCACATTTGAGAGACATGTAAGATACCAAGTTCACTACGGATGTAAAAGAAACTTTCTTTGCACAAAGGTTTAGTGAAAATGCCCGCTAGTTGTTTACTAGTTTCGACAAATTCAATAACCACATCACCCTTTCGAACATGATCCCTTCTGAAATGATGTCAGATCTCAATGTGTCTGGTTCTCAAATGTAACATTGGATTCTTTGTTAAGTTGATAGCACTAGTGTTATCACATTTGATAGGAATGTGATTAAGCTTGAGTCCATAGTCCACAAGTTGTTGTTTCATCCAAAGGATTTGAGCGCAATAACTACCCGCGGCTACATACTCGGCTTCGGCGGTAGACAAGGCTACGCTTACTTTCTTTTTACTATGCCATGAAACTAAAGAGTTTCCAAGAAGGTGGCATGTACCACTAGTACTTTTCCCATCCAATTTGCAACCCGCAAAATCGGAATCGGAATATCCTATAAGATCACATGTTGATCCTTTCGGATACCATAATCCAACATTTAATGTACCTATGAGATACTTCATAATCCTTTTTACCGCACTTAAGTGAGATTCCTTAGGATTAGCTTGATATCTTGCACACATGCATACGCTAAACATAATATCCGACCTACTTGCCGTTAAATAGAGTAAGGATCCAATCATACCTCGATATTTCTTTACATTAACTACCTTACCTTTTTCGTCTTTGTCAAGATAGCATGAAATGCTCATTGGAGTGTCCATTGCTTTTGCGTTGTCCATTCTGAATCGCTTGAGTAATTCCTTACTATATTTAGTTTTGCTAACCAACGTACCTTCTTTCCCTTGGTTTATTTGTAATCCAAGAAAGAAGTTGAGCTCGCCCATCATGGACATCTCAAATTCACCTTGCATGATGTTAGAAAAGAACTTGCAAAGAGATTCGTTAGTAGAACCAAATATAATATCATCAACATAAACTTGTACCAAAAAGATATCTTTGTTTTTAATCATGATGAATAATGTTGTGTCAACCACACCTCTTCTAAAACCTTTTTCTAATAAAAACTTGCTTAAACGTTCACACCAAGCTCTTGGAGCTTGCTTAAGACCATAAAGAGCTTTCTTTAATTTGAAAACATGTTCGGGATATTCAAAATCCTCGAAACCGGGTGGTTGTTAAACATAAACTTCTTCTTGAAAAAATCATTAAGAAAGACACTTTTAACATCCATTTGATAAAGTTTGAAATCATATGAAGATGCAAATGCAAGTAACATTCTAATTTCTTCTAATCTAGCTACTGATGCATATGTTTCGTCATAATCAATGCCTTCCTCTTGATTATAACCTTTAGCTACTAATCTTGCTTTGTTTCTAACAATTGCACCATTTTCATCAAGCTTATTTCTAAAAATCCATTTAGTTCCAACAATTGTGTGATTATTTGGCCTAGGCACCAATTCCCAAATATCATTACGTTTGAATTGGTTAAGCTCCTCTTACATTGCCATAGTCCAATGTTCATGATCAATTGCATTTTCAATAGAAGATGGTTCAAATTGTGAAACAAAAGTCATGTGTGCAAGTGCATTTCTATGTAAGGAACTAGTAGTTACCCATTTTGATACATCACCACTGACGTTGTCGAGAGGGCGATCCTTCATTGTATGCCATTCCTTTGGAAGTTCATTTGATGGTTTTTGTGTTTGTTCGATGATTTGAACTCCTTCATCTTCTTTTGTTTCTTTTGTGGAAGCTTCTTTTGTTTCTTTCTCTTTTTCTTCACCATCCAATTTTAGTGAATCAAAGCATTCTACAAAATCATCATCCCAAACATTCTTTCTTGAACAATTTGAATTAGATTCATCAAATGCAACATGTATTGATTCTTCCATGATCATTGTATATTTATTATAAACTCTATATGCTTTACTAGATAATGAATATCCTAGGAAGATTCCTTCATCAGCCTTAGCATCAAATTTGGCTAGATTATCCTTTCCATTATTAAGAATAAAACATTTACAACCAAAGACGTGTAGGTGGGATATATTTGGCTTTCTTCCCTTGTATAGTTCGTACGGAGTTTTCTTAAGAATAGGTCAAATGATAATCCTACTCATAACATAACACGCGGTACTAACCGCATCCGTGATAAACTCATTTCTGATGGTTTATTTTGTTCTATAAATAAGCAAATTATCAAATCAAACTCACTTAAATACTTGCAAATTGAGTGCATTCATGAATTGTTATTCCTTGGGGCTTAAATTGTGAATACATGCATTTTTGGCCATATTTTGATATATATTTACTTACTTAATTCCATTCTATTCGATACCTTGATGTGATTGTTCAAGTGTTTTGGGGATAGATAGGTTAGAATTGGATTAGAAGTGGACAAGGAAGGCAAAAGAAGAAAGAATGAGAAGAGGAGAAAGGGAGCTATAGTCATCAGATTGGAACAAAATTGGACTCTTTGAAAATAAGAATTCAATACCTACAACTCTCATGGTGAACACTTCGTCCGGTTCTAAGTGATTCTATGAGAAATTCGTGTCCAAAGATCACTGCTCAGAATTCTCCTAATGTTGTCAACCATGACCTCTTGTCACTAATTTGATCATAACTTGAGCTACAGAGGTCCAAACGACTTGGTTCCAATGCCATTGGAAGCTAACATCAGAGCTTCGCAACGATGTATAGATGTTCTATATGCGTACGCACACGCCACCGTTGCATACACACACAAAGTTGGAGTAAGGTGCAAGTCACATTTTCTGACCTGTACGTACGCACAGGTGCGTGGACAACAAGCAAAATGAAGGCCCAAAAAGGAATTTTAAGCCAAATGAAGGCCTATAAATAGGAGGGATGCTACCCCATTCACTACACACCCTTTTTAGCCCCATTTTTGGGGATCTTGAGTCTTGAATAATTTTTTAGAGTTTTGGGGGGAACTCATGTTCTCCCATTTTCTCTCTTAGTTTAGTTTTTTAGAATTTCCATTAGTTTTTGTCCATTTCACTAGCCAAATATTTTACTATTTTTTTATTGTCTGTTTTATATACTGTTACTCTGTCGAATTGATTTCTGAATTATTTAATTTTACTACTGTTATTCTGTCCATTTGTTTTCTGCTATTTCGCTATCATGTCTTACCGTTATGCTGCCTGTTTAATTTCTGCAACTATGATTTCCGTCCATAGCGAGTAGTGACCATAGTGACTCGGCTATGGGTTAAAATGTGCGGATGACCTTAGCTGCCGATCCCTAAGGGCAACGGATGGGGGGAACGGAGTTAATTTCGATGCCGTTAACGCTACGCCCCTGCCAACAGCATGGGGACCTTAATGATACAGACTCAATTCGGTGCAAGTTGAACTACTGGTGAGTTCTTCCTAGTGACGCGAGATTTACTCGAGTTCTGTTGTAAGACCTAGGTCCCCCCCTGTAGTGTATGCCTAGGACATTCGCATAGGGGTTAAGTTCGCCACCCTATGGTGGTTAGTTTCCTTTAAGTGACAGTCCATCCAATCTGGGATCGGTAGTGATCATAGGGACGCACAATATTTCAACCCATGGTCAGGCACTCTTTAATTCACTGCTGTTTTTAATCTATTTTCTTGCGCTCTGCTTTCAAACAAACAACTGCAACCCCAACTCTTTTCTCAACCAAACGCAAAAATTCTTTTTTCATTTCCTAGGGAGAACGACCCGAGTCCATACTCGGTATTTTAAACTGGTTGCACCCTGTTACACCTTTTTCTGTTGATGACCTCACTGTCATTCTCATAGCTGGTTTGGATTCCTCTACAACGAAATCCTGCTTTTAAATTATGGAATTCCGAACCGGCCGTGAGAGCGGCTCATCAATCCGCCCAAAAATACTTAGGAATATTAGCCTCATTGAGCATAGTTCTCGACATTTATTCTAAATGATGATTTTTCCTTTCGACAACACCATTTTGTTGTGGTGTTCTCGGAGATGAAAAATTATGTTCAATGCCATTTTCTTCACAAAACGTTTCAAAAAGATCATTTTCAAACTCACCACCATGGTCACTTCTTATAGATAAAATGTTTGAATTCTTTTCATTTTGTATTACTTTGGCAAGTCGTTTGAATGCTCGAAATGTATCACTCTTGTTAGCTAGAAACAAGGTCCATGTATATCAAGAGTAATCATCAACGATAACTAAGGCATAGTGGTTGCCACCAAAGCTTTTTGTCCTAGAAGGACCAAATAAATCCATGTGCAAAAGTTGTAATGGCCTTGTACTTAAAACAACGCTTTTTGATTTAAAATAGGCCTTTATTTGTTTACCCTTTTGACATGAGTCACAAATGACATATTTTTCAAAACGTAGCTTTGGTAAACCAATTACTAGCTCTCTAGATACCAACCTATTAAGGTGATCCATATTAGCGTGAGCAACTCTACGATGCCATAACCAAGTTTTATCATGTTTGCTTACAAGACAATTCGCATCATTTGAATAAATTTCATCTAAACTTATCATGTAGATATTATCAAAGCGTTGTCCAATCATAACAATTTGATTAGTGTCTTTCCTTTTAACAACACAACTTTTTGAATCAAAAGTGACTAAGTTTCCTTTGTCACATATTTGGCTAACACACATCAAATTAGTTTTTAGACCTTTGACAAGTATCACATTTTTCTAAAGATGACGCATTATTCTTACCAACATTTGCAATGCCAATGACTTTGCCTTTTGAGTTATCTCCATAGACTACGTTTCCTCCATCTATGAGTTGATAGTTGGTAAGTGATTTTTCATCACCCGTCATGTGCTTGGAGCATCCACTATCTACAAACCATCTTAATTTCTTTGCTCCAAAGCTTACCTACAAAATAAATTTAAAATTTTGTTTTAGGTACCCACATGAATTTGGGTCCTTGGGGGTTAGCATGAGCAAATCTCCCATATGGTACCCATCTCATGCCTTCATTTTGAAATTGCATATGTTTAATCTTAGTAAAACAAAATGGTGTAATATGTCCTATTTTATTGCAATAATGACATGTTACATGAGGATTTTGCATTCTAGGCATTTGTCTAAATGGTTGCCTAATTGGTTGTCTATATGCATTTTGATTATAGTTTCTATATGAGGCATATTTAGGTGGTTGCCTATTAGTTTGATTAGCTTTATGAGCTTGAGGTTGTCTAATAGGTTTCCTAGCATTTTTATTTTTATTTTTAGATGTGCTCAGATTGTTTACATCATATCCAACACCTTCTTTATCATTAACATGCTTTTGGCTACTCAATATTTTATCTAAATTCTTAGATGATTCATTGAATTTCGCTAGACTAGATTTTAATTTTTCTATTTCCTTAACATGCACTTTACAAGATTCACATGGATCGCTATTAGAATTTGTTTTAGCTTTACCAAGTTTTTTATTTTCATTTTTCAAAAATTCATTTTCTTTTTGTAATTCCGTATTGATTTTCTTTGTAGCGGAATTTTCTTGAGAAACCTTAACGAATTCTTCTAACAATTTATCATATATATCTTGTAATTCATTTTGAGAGAAGTCAGAATCACTAACCTTTTCTTCGTTGGCCATTAAGCATATGTTTGCGACTTCATCATCATCTGAGTCGGTGGAAGAGTCATCTTCATTTTCCCATGAGATATACGCCTTTTGCTTCTTCTTGAACTTCTTGTCTTTTTCTCCTTTTTATAGTTTTGGACAATTTGGTTTGATATGTCCAATTTTTCACATTCGAAGCATTTTGGAGGCTTATTCTTGTTCTTGATGGTAAAGTTCTTTTTCTTCGCAAACTTTGTAAATTTCTTCATAAGAAGTGCGAATTCTTGATCTTTTTATTCATCGTCACTTTCTTCTTCATGAGAAGGTGTTGCTTTTAGAGCCAAGCTCTTCTTTTTGTTGTCTCCACCTTGTGATTCAAGGATTGTCATCTCATATGTTAAGAGAGTTCCTCTAAGTTGATCAAATGTAAGTTGATCATAATTTCTTCCTTCTTTAATGGCGCTCACCTTAGCGTTCCACTTTGGAGTTAATCTTCGAATTACTTTGCTTACAATATCTTGTTTGGGAAATTTCCTTCCAAGCATATTTAAGCTATTGAAGATTTTTGAAAGTCTTACAAGAACATCTTCAATCTTTTCTTCTTCTTTCATTTTGAACATCTCATATTCGTGAATCAATCTATTTATTTTTTATTATTTCACATGAGTTGTTCCTTCATATGTGACTTCAAGCTTGTCCCATATTTCCTTTGCGGTACTACAATTTGTAATCTTCATGTAGTCATTTTCATTGAGTGCGCAATGAATGAAGTTGATCACCTTGAAATTTAGCGACACCTTCTTCCAATCTTCATCATCAAACTCGTTTTCGAGTTTTGGTATTTTGCTTTTGGTGGTTACTTCCCCAACCTTGGTTTCGGATTCCTTCATTGGAACATGATTGCCATTTTCTATCACTTTCCAAATTCTTATAGCTTGTGCACTTATCCATATCCTCATTTTGTTTTTCCAATAGGAATAGTTAGTTCCATTGGAAAGAGAATGACGTGTTGTTGAGAGTCCTTCATTGTTGTTGTTGTTGAAGCTTGTGCTTGCCATGATCATTCCTCTTTAACTGTTAAGTCTAAACAAAGAGTAAAGCTCTGGTACCACTTGTTAGTCAATAAGCACGAATACTCAAGAGGGGGTGAATTGAGTATCTAAACAACAATGAATATTTTTTGCGGAAATGTAAATTGCTTTGAATTTAAATAACTCAAATACTCGTACTAGTATTTTTCCAAGGTTTTAAGTCAATTCTTAAGTATTTACAAGTATCTCTTACTTTCCAAAACACTTGTTGAAAATTGACGGCGGCCCTGAGACTGGTTTGGAAAAAGCAATATTTCGTTGTAGGTAGCTCTGAACCAGTATTACGGGAACCGTGCCAAATTTAGTTAAAAAGGTGTCACAGGATGCAACCAGTTAAAAATACCGAGTACTAGACTCAGGTCGTTCTCCCTAGGAACTGAAAACTAAAGTTTGCTTTTGGTTGAGAAAATGTTTGGGTTGCAGTTGATTCATGAGAACAGAGAGTAGAGAAAACAAGATTGCAAGAATGATAAAAGAGTGCTCGGCCATGGATCGGAGTATTGTGTGTGCCCATTATCACTGTCAACCCTAGTTTGGATGGACTGTCACCTAAAGGAAGCAAGTCACTACTGTCAAATGGTCGAGTGGTAGAGTTAGCCCCTATCCGAAGGTCCTGGGCTGGTATACACAATAACGTAAGTCCTTGGTATTCGACGAACTCGAATAACCCATCAAGTTCACGTCGTTAAGGACTTCCTGTTATTGGCAGGGACGTGGAGTTAACAGCATCGGAACTAACCCCGTTCCTACCATCCGTTGCCTTTAGGGGCCAGCAGCTAAGGTCATCCACACACTTCAACCCATGGCCAAGACACATGGTCACTACTCACTACTAACAGTAACCATAATGGCAGAAATAAAATGGACAGCATTAACAGCAAGACATAATGATATAATAGCATAAAATAAATTATTAAAATAACGGTATTTAATATTAAGATAAACGAAACCAGCAGAGTAAAAGTATAGCAATTAAATAGAAAAAGCAGTAAAAATGTTTGGCCGGTATGACTTTACAAAAAGGAAATCCTAAGAAACTAAAACTATAACTAAGAGAAATGGTGTATATGAAGGGGCTCTCCAAAATGGTGTGATCTTCCTCTATACAAACCGATCTGAAAAGGTCTGTTGCCTTACCCTTTCCCTTGGTCGAGGGGGAAGGTCTATTCAAGCCATCTGAAAAGTGAGAAACACCAGATATAAGAAGAAATGAGATTTTTATGGGTTTCTAACAAGCAATTATACATACCGATCAATATGACAATTTAACAAGGTTGCATTCTTAGTACAAAGGAGAAAATAATAACCAAGTTAATTTGCATATAAATAACATGTTTGTTTAGCGAAAAGAATTTAGAACCCATAGAAGCATTTAATGATGCATGAAGACATAAGATTAGTATGGCAATTACATGATGATCAGATATACAATATACATACAAGTATTAAAACGTTAAAAACTAAAATAATACTTCAGTCAAAGATTAAGAATATTGAAATTTTACTTTTTTATTCAAAGTACAACTTTGTGCTTAACTTTAACTTTATTAAATAAAAACTAATATCATTAAATTTTAATTTTCAACTTTTAGGTTAAATATAAAGATGTGGCATTTTGTACATTATATGATTAAAAAATATTTGTTGTAGAGGAAGCTAAATTTAAACTTTAAATCTCGACTATATCTGTAGGAGTATAGATAACTCACATACGAGTTATGAGATTTTTGTAGAAAAAATAGCGTTTACTTTTCGTGTAACCCAAAGAATTATGCTTTGTTTTTAAATGTACTTTACTTATTAAGGTGGATATACGAAAACAATAATTTTATGTGAACAAGTGGTTTTGGCCAACCAAGTTCAACCAAGTCATTTATTTCTATGCTAAATAGAAAATTATTTCGATGTCAAATAGAACTTTATTTATGTACAATTTTTTATACTATTTGACACCGAAATAATATTCTATTTAGCATAAAAATAAATCACTTGGTTGAACTTGGTTAGCCAAAACCACTTGTTCAAATAGCATTGCCCAATTCATTTTGAATTTTTAAAAATTTTAATTTACTTTCCTAATGATAAAAAATCTAAATTACAAACAACCTCACCACAAGTTTTTTAATTATGAAGACTAATCGAACAATGCATAATAGTTTTTAAGACAAAATAATATTAAATTTTCTCACACAAAATTTTCTTTCTTCAAATCACTACTTTTCTTCTTTCTATTTTAAGATTTCGTATCATGGCTTTGTTCATATTCAATATCCCAATATAAATAAATATAATGAAATAAAATGGTTCCCAAAGCAAAAGAGGAGAAGAAGAAGATGAAGAAGAAGATGATGAATTGATGATGATGAAGAGTAGGAGAAGAAATCTGATTCTCCTTTTTAAAGAAATCTGACTCTATTTATCAAAAAAATTCGGTTCTATTTTTTAAAGAAATACAATTCATTTTTTAATGAAACTCTGTTCATATTATTAAAGAAATTCATTTCATGTTTTTCGATTTGGTTTTTTAACCAAATTTAGTTCGAGTTTTCAAAAAAATTCACTTTCTTTTTCTATAATAAATCCATTTTTTCTTAAAAGCAACGAATGAGGAGGAAAAAGAAGAACACAGCAGAGAATAAGAATAGAAAATGGAGAGGAGGAGGAAGAAGAAGACAAAGAAGAGGAGAAAATGGAAGAGGAGAAAGAAGATGACAAGGGCGGCAGCAGCAACGACAACTATGACAACGAAGGCGGCTGCAGCAATAATGCCGATGGTGACGACAATATCTGGCATCTGCAGTGGCAACGTTGTTAGTCACGTAGCACGTATACTCAAGAGGGGGGGTGAATTGAGTATAATAACAATTATGATAAATTTTCGCGGAAGCTTAAAATACTTTGAATTTAAATGACT
>JASCZI010092475.1:0-11305 GCA_036250425.1 Stylosanthes scabra
ATATATATATATATATATATATATATACATTTTTTAAAGAGTAAAATACCAACGAGGTTCTTGATAATGATGCAAAAAATCAAGGAGGCTCCTAATAAAAAAAAAGACCATCAACCCGGCCCCTGAACTTAATCTCCGTTTACCAAATTAGCCTTTCTGTTAATGGGATGACCTAAAAGTTAACGGAACTGGCATACGTGGCATGTAAACGAGATGATGTGGACACTAATTGACAACAATGCAAACTGACTCAATCCGACCCCTGATAAAATTAATTTTTCTCTTCCTCTTTCTTGCAAAACCCTTTCTTATACTATGTAATTATGCAAAAGTGCACAACCCTAATCTTCTCCAACATTAATGAAGCTTGATAGCAAAGAAGATAAAGCTGCTAACAATGGAGTATAAATGGAAGATATAAACAAATGGAAGTAGGGGGTGTGTGATGAACAAAATTGGAAAAGTGAGCGTATGGTGGTGGAAAATGAACAAATGAAAAAGGGGAGAAAATAGAAGTGGTGGAGTATATATCTTTAAAGTCCCTTCAAGATTGCTCTCTATGGCTCATGGTGGTGGAGATGAACAAATGGAAGAGAAAAATTTGAAGTAATTACAGTTCATCAATGGAGGAAGAAAGAAGAAATTATCAGGGGGGCTGAGTAGAAAGAAGAAGATGAAAAGATTATCAGGGGCTGGGTCAAGTCAAAGGAAGAAGATGAATAAGTTATCAGGGGTCGAGCCGGATGGAAGAAAGAAGATGATAATTATCAGGGGTTGGATAGTCTATCATACATGTCACTTAACGGACAGATCATCATTTAACGTGCCATGTATGCAAGCTCTGTTAAAGAAAACTCACTGAAGGGTTAAGTTGTCAAATATCTACAAAGATCAAGGTCCGAGATGGGTATTTTTTTTATTAGGGGCCTCGTGGTCCGTAGTGTGTTTTGTCAGGGCCGGGTAGGGAGCGCACTCTTTTTTAAATATAATATTATAGCATGTATGGTTGTTAAACTCTAGCATTAACTCTTAAACTCTTACGAGTTTATGAGTTTAGGTAGTGAAATCGAGTTAACTCGGCACTAAAATCGCACCCCAGTAAACTCGGCTGAACTCGTGTAAACTCAGGCGCACAAACTCGCGAGTTTATGAGCGAGTCAGTAAGTTTGAAATTTAACCCAATTTTACTCAAAACATCGGCATATTGCAAAAAAAGAAAACTTTTTTTTAAGAGTTAAAATTAAAAAATTGTTGACTTACTCACACACATTCCTCTTTGCACCAAATTTGTATTTTATGTGTTATATATTATTGTATTTATTGCATAATTGATAATTATAATTTGAATCATAAAAATATATCACTACTTTAGCTTATTATGTGTTTTAAAATTAAAATTTTAATTTTAAATGCCTAGATTTGAGATTATTTATGATATGTTTTTATTTTTATATAATAGGTAAATTCTTATGAGTTTACGAGTTAACTCGTGAGTCGAGTCTAGATTGGCTCTACGAATTTACTTAAACTTGCGAGTTTTACGACCTTGATAGCATGCATGAACTAATAACTATAGAATATTTGCTTTTATAAAAAAATTAAAAGTTAAAAATGATTAAATAATTTAATATATCTCAATAAATTATTATAAATATCAATTTTAACTATTGAGTTTTTATCATTACTAACATGAATTAAAAAAACTCAAATAGATTCTTACCAGGTTTATTTGGATTTGAACCGGTAAGCTCGTAGATATCAAAATAAGCAAGCTTTGTTTTGCTGAGTTTCCTTTGTAATGAATCTATATGAAACTCAAGCCTTGCATTATATTTTTGACCTTCCATATTTCTTTCGCCTTTACACATTCTTCCTAGCTCCAACTTGATAGACTTTCTGCCACACATTTACAAACAACAATTAAGGTGCAAAATGAAAATAAAATTTCACACTAGCCACTAAGAAGAGAGAAGTTCTCACACCAACTTTATAAACCAGTAAAAAACAATTAAGAGCAAGTGAGTACATATTATAGGAAAAGAATAAAGTTATACATCCATAATTTATGAGAAAGTTTAGGAAATCTATAATTTGTTAGCTAATAAATGGTCAATAGGTTTTTTTTTTCTTTTTTCTCTCCTTTTTTATCACTTATTATTTTTTTAATTACACTCATGGGCTCCCTATTAGTCCCCTAATATTGATTCCATAACATTACTCTTGTCCTATTTAAAAGGAATCATATCTAGATAACTTATAAAATAAATAAATAAATATAATAACTTGTCTTTCTATCCTCACTAACCACCCATTAGACTTGTTCTTTCTTTTTTTCGTAGTGATTCTTGTTAACAACCTATTGGGTTTTTTTTCTTTCTTTTAGTAACCAAATTAATATATAAGTTTTTGTACTTGATTTTTAAGTTTTTTTAAAAATAAATTTGAGTGAGTTTAGAACATATTTACAATTCATTTTATATGAATTATATTATTTTATACGTGTTTTAATGATTTGATTTATAAAAAAATTGTGAATTTTAGATGTATTTTTAATAAATTTTATGTATAGTTACGTTATTTTGGATGTGTCGTGAAAATTTTAAAGAGTAATGTTACGGAATCAACATTATGAGACCAATAGGGAGTCAATAAGTGTAATTGGGGAAATAATGGGTGGTAAAAAGGGAAAGAGAAAAAAAAGAAAAAGCCAGTCATTGGCTAACAAACTATAGGCTCCCTAAACTTTCTCAATTTCAAAATATACTAAAACTATTTGACACATCCAAAATAATATAATGAAATACAAAATACATTTTAAACACATCTAATATATATAGACACACATACATACGCCCGGTGCATTTCATAATTCAACAACCACACAAATTAAGAGGTATTTTTATTTTGTATTTTTGAATTTTATTAAGTTATAATTTTAATTTCAAATATAACCGATTTTTGAAATGTTTAAATTAGTTATTTTTAAATTTTGGAGAGAGAATGTACAAGACATCAAATCTTTAAAGGTCCTTCGTCAATAATTTTACGTGGACAAGTAATTTTGGTAAACCAAGTGTAACCAAGTGATTTATTTGTATGCTAAATAGAAGATTATTTGGGTGTAAAATAGAACTTTATTTATGTGCACTTATTTATACTATGTTACACCCAAATAATCTTCTATTTAGCATACAAATAAATCACTTGGTTTCATTTGGTCAAAATCACTTGCTCAAATAGCATTATCCTACAATTATATATTTGGATTATTTTAAATTTTGTAAGGCATAATTAAAATATAGAAGAGCTTTTTATGGATACCTAGTGGCACCGATAAGAAAATGTATAAAATTTAATGTACATAAGATAAGTTCATATCGAGACACAAGAAAGCAAAATCATATAAAATTGAATGATTTTATGTTTATACTTCTTTATTTGACAAAAATCTAAAAGTGAAAAAAATTGGAAAAAATGAAAAATAAAATACAAACTAAACTAATGCACGCTGATTAAACATTTTTCATAAATTGAATATAAGATTGTTCACCCTAAATAAAATTTGTATTTTTTAAAATTAAGAAAAAAAATCTTAAAAATAATATACTAACAAGATAAAACTTTGATTTCACATAAAATTTTTTAGTATCTTTGCCTTCAATTTTATGAGTGCTTTAGTACAAATTAAATAATAATATTATTGCACCAAAAATAATAATAGATATTTAGGAGTATTATTATTGTTGTTTACTTACATCTGTGTATCTTATTACATTTAAGAACTTCATGTTTTTTATGTGAACATTTTCTATATATATATATATATATATATATATATCACTGAGACACACTGATATATTATCTTTGTGATATTAAAAAAAACTTTCATTTAAATATTATTGTTTTTAACATTTATAATTTTATGTAAATAATATACTTAATTCAAAAAGTAACTTAGAGGAGGAGGAGGAAGCATAAAGGAGAAGGAAGAGGAAGAAGAAGTGGAAGATGAAGTTGACGATAACGGTGCTGATGCTGATGCTGGAGAACGGGAAGGAGAAATCCAGTTTATTTTCGATGAAATATAATTATTTTCTTTAATGCAATTTGGCTTTCTTTCCAAAGAAGTTCCATTTTTTTTAAGAGAATTTGGTTATTTTTGTTATTAAAAAAAGTATCAAAAGAGGAGAAAGAAGAACGTAATATAGAAGAAGAGAAAATGGAGGAGAATGAAGAGAAGATCAAGTTAGTTTTTTTAAAAAATTTAATTCATTTTTATTGAAAAAAATTGAGAATAAGGAGGAAGAAGAAGTAGACAAGGACAATGATAGCAGTGGCGGCAATGGCAGCTACAGCACCACATCAGAGAAGAAGAACGTTCACTATTTTTTTTGTGAGAATGTTTCGTTGGAATTATTTATATAAAACAGATGTACATGTAGTATTATTGAAAAGATTATTATTTTTAATACTTTTAAAAACTGTTCTAAAAACACATATTAGATTTTTTACTACATTAAAATTTCTTAATAAAAATCATATTTAAAATAATAAAATACTAATATGCAGCAGAAAAAGAAAAAAGATAATATATTTGCAGAAAAATTTAAGGACAATGATAAAAAGGACATGACCTTAATTAGACAGTTGAGAAGCAAATCTAAAATCCTAAATCAAATAAAATGCTACATTTTGATAAGCAACTTATTATTCAAATGGTGATGAGTGATGACAAATTATAGGTCCAGGTTTTTTCTTGTTGCAAGGCAATTATAAAAAATTATATGACTTTAATCGTTGGAAAATAAATTAAAAAACCTAGTTTGGCTCTCATCAATAATATTTAGAAGATGCAAAGATTCTGCAACAAGGAAGATAATATAATGTAGAAATATAGGACAGTTAGACAAGGGAAGGGATTCAAAAATCAATCTCTAAAAGAGTGAGTATTATTGATATGATTTTTTAAAAAAAAATAAAATACATTAATGTGGTGCTGAGAAGTTGTAATTAAGGTTGAGTTTTATAAAATAAAATAACTTTTCTGGTAAACATCAAGAATAACTCTAAGAAAACAAGAAACATGAAAAAGAAACTGTTTATTGGTCCTAAATTGTAGGATGGAGAATCTTTTCCTGAAGAAAAAATACTTAGGCGGTTAGAATTAGCAAGTGAGAATGAACTTTTTTTTTTTTTAATAAGACTATCTCTTTCAATAAATATGAACAAAATAAATATATGGATGCACCTAATGAATAAAAAAAAAGTTAGAGTAGCCATAAAAAATGTATAACCTAGCAACCTAGAGAATAGATCTAGAGAGCTAAATTAAATTAGAATCGAGTAAAAAAGTTGTATGTTCGGATAAAGATTAATGCATAAATTTTCGCTGAAAATAAGGAAAAAAAAAAACAAAGACATTTAGACTTGCACAACAAATAATATATCAAATTTTATCAAAATTACTTTTAAAATGCCAAAATATGACGAATAAGATATATCAGCTAAGGATCAATTAGATATCAATCAAACAAATAATGGTGTATGGAAAAAACTGTAACTAAACTTTGAAGATCTTGTTCTGTATTCTTCAAAAGAAAAGTACAACTCTAAATGTGGACATTGCTACGAGTACACATGAATTTAGAATCTTCAATCACTAAAAGTAAAGTTGTAAAATTTATAACTGAAATAATTATGTTTAAAATGACCAAATATATAAAAAGGAATACAATATTGACATATAATTTTATATTGAAAAACAGTTACCATTACCATTCAATGTAATGGGAACAAATTGGAACAGAAAATAAAAAAGTATAAAGTGACAAGTTTATGCAAAAATAAAAAAACTAAAAAATAATAATTTTAAGCAACACTACTCGTATGAGTCCAAAGAAAAGTGAGGAAGTAAACTTCTATAACTATATTATAAATCCCTTGTTATAAAAGAAAAAGAAAAATACAACTATAAATGCAGACATTGTTTTGAGTACTTACGGGAGTTAGAATTCTCATATAACATGTGTTTCCTGCATTATTTCTTCACATATTCTCTAAACTAAGAATTCTCTCTTCAGTCTTATTTAAACAGTTGTTGCTCCTTCTCATTAAGTTTAGGTTACAGATTGAGAAGTACACACCTACTTTTAAAGCACTAAAATTATATTAAAAATAAATAAATAAAAGGATTCACATAATTTATTATTTCTTGTAAGGTAAATATAATAAATATTCTGACAAAATTATTTAAAAACCTCAACCGCTTGAAATTTCTCAAATACATATTAAAAAGTAGACTACTTTTAAAGTATTAAAATAATATTATAAATAAATAAATGAATTCACATAATTTATTATTTTTTCTGTTGCTCTGCAACTCTGCAAGACCTATATTTCCTTTTTCTGTATTGGAGTAAGCACAGTAAGATAAACGTAATAAATATTTTGACAAAATTATTTGAAAATCTAAACCGCTTCAAATTGTATAATTCTTTTTAAAAAAAAATATTAGGTGTACGTTATTAGAAAAATTCTTATACTAAAGTTGGAACATAGACCTTAGCATAAACACACATACCCAATGTCATTGCCACTATATGTTAATCTAGGAGGTTTTATGTATTCTCTTATACTAAAATTTTTATATGTATATATATTAGGTTTTATGTATTGTTATATAAAAAAATTGCAATTAGTTTTATTGTTATATGTGTCGGTATAGAATTTTTAAAAAAAATTCTCTTCTATTTATTTGGTGAATATTATCAAGTTACTAGTATCTTATTCTTACTTTCACAATTATAATTAATTAAAAAAATCATGAAAAATTTTAAGACTATAAAAATAACTATAAAAAATTTAAACAATAAAAAAATCTATGAAAAATTTAAAATTAAGACAAATTACACTCAAGATAAATAATAAATTAGTTTCTTCTATTATTATAAATTATTGATAAAATCTTTTTTAATAAAATTTGGTGGCTTTGTTTATAATGCTAAGAAATAATATCACTAAAAATCAAACTATAAAAAATTTTTCCTATAAAAATAATCTTTTTTCGGAAATGATGATTAGGTCTTCGCTTAAGAGGTTTTGATGAAAATGGTATTATCTAAGTTTGGATATGAGCCTGCTCAGTAGTAATTTTTCTATTATCCAATTTTATGCCTAAAAAATCCCACTAATATCATATGATTATATGTTTGTATACAGGAAAAAAATCATATAATTATATGATTATATCTAATCTAACTCTGTAAATCTAGAAATTTGAAACCTATTTGATGCTTTAAACTTGCTCTCAGCCAATTGGAAATTTGACACACCTTTTTATTGGCTATTTTAGCAAAACGCCCTTATTTTGTAAGTGGCAACTGGTGGTCCCCATTAGCTGATGACACACTACAAGAGATTTAATTTGTACCCACGGTCAAACCGTCGTAAAATAATTGTACCGACGGCCATGCCGTCCATAAATAGGCGTGGCCAAACAATTCGTTGAAAATTATTACCGACGGCTTTCGATAGACGTCGGTAATATTAAAATAATATTAGCGACGCCTGGACCGTCGGTAATATTATGACAACGATTAAAATAATTTTTAATATTACCGACGCCGTGGCCGTCGATAATATTATGACAACGAGGAAAATAATTTATAAAATTACCGATGCCATGGCCGTCGATAATATGATATAATTATACCGACGATTGAGCCGTCGGTAACGTTAGTCGATACAAAAATAATTATTTATTATATTATCAACTTTTTTTTAAATTAACACACTTTCACTACCGACAGCTTAGCCATCAATAATAATGGTAATATATTATAAATTTACCGACGGCTGAGCAGTCGGTTACGTAGCCGCGTCGAGCCGCCAAAAGGCGCCAAGTTTTGTCGATGGCTTACCGACGGCTTGGCCGTCGGTAGCTCGTCGAGCCTTCCAAGTCGTCGATAGTGTCCGTCAGTAATACGCATTAGTGTAGTAGTGACATCAGCATTGAAATTACCTATTTAAAAAGAATACATTTTATAGGGTTTGAACTAAGGACTTAAAAAGAAGTAGACAAACCTCACTATTATTAGACCAAGTTAATTTTTATTATATGAAGTGATTTTTTTAATATATATACTATATAATGATATATTATGAAAGTTGTTCCATGTTCCGGTGTACTTTCACGGAACATTTGATTCCTTTAATTGTGACCATACAGATTTAATATAAAAAATGTTAAAGGTGGAGATGAGAGGGGTGATGTTTATGTGGACTTGATGTGAAATGAGAACATATGAGGTGTGCAATTGTTGCTGCCTTTCTACAAATTAAAGGAAGTTACAATTCCCAGTTCAACCATACGAGTGATTATATAAACATAGATTGAATGGCTTGTTAATGGAACTGGCTTGTTGATTTTTTTTCTTTTTCCTTTTTTCTGTGGCATAAAAATATAAGCAATTCATAAAAAAAATATGATTTTAAGTTAAATAGTAGATTAAGTATTATTTTGATTCATAATTTTAATAAAAAATCAAAATTATTACTAAGTTTTTTTCAAAACATTGTCTTAAAGTTTAATTTTATTTTAAAATCCTTATTTAAATGACAACACTTTTATAAAGACAAACTTATTCCTCGAATTACCTCATTTCTATCATCATTGTTTTTTTATATTATAACAACCAACAATGCTTTTAAGGAAAAGAACATTTTTAAAATATAACAATAGTAATTTTGTTAAATAAATTATGCTAATCACATACAAGATGAATAGTCCAAATACTAAAACAATTTGAAAAAAAATGTGACGCTAAAATAGATTTATATAATATATTAATATTAATTATTGTATATAATTTATAAAATTCATTATTTAATTTATTTATAGCAATATTATATACATATACAATACTCTAGTATATATATCAGTTTCGCTAAGTGTACACCATTTTAATAACACAAAATTGATACTCATATAAAGAGTTACCTATAAAAAATAACTATAAAAAATTATAAAACTGATAAAAAAAAATCATGATTGATTCGAATGACAAAAATATCCATGAAATATTCAAAATCATGACAAAAATACCTATGAAAAAATTAAAATTATGATAAAAATACCCATGAGAAATTTAAAATTGTGATAAAAATATCCAAATATTATATAGTTAACTAAGTATTAACATTCATAAAAATATTATTGGACTTTTTTGTCACAATTTTTAATCTTTTATGGGTATTTTTGTCGATTGAATCTTTCATGATTATTTTTGTCGATATTTGAATCTTTTATAGCTATTTTTGGTAATTAAATCCTCGTATAAAATATAATTATTGATACGTTAACTACTTTCTATTTTTTTTGTCATGTCTATTAAAAAATATATTTAATTAATAATAATTGTATTTTTATACATATATAAAATTAGTATCTAATAAAAATATGTGTGATTAATATTATTCTATATATATATTGTTGCTTTAACACTAATAAAATATCCACCAACTTTTAGTACATATTTAGTGAGGAGTATACTATTTTAAAAAGATTAACAACCTTGCAAATATTATGACAAAAATTTATACATGAATATGATTTTTTTATTTTAAATGATAAAACGTAAGTATATTTAAGTTTTACTATTTTGTTGGCTAATATTTTTTATTTTATAATTAAATATGTAAGCTCATGTATTTATACTTTATGAACTTAGTTTTTATATACTCATTTTATAAAAATTAACATTTTTAATAATATTAAAATACATAACATTCAAATTATTATACCCATTTTTTAGTTAAAACCTGGCACAACATTTATGTTCATTCTAAACAATATGAAGTGCTGAAGCTCACCCTATCACTTTCAATGGTTTTAAGCCAAGTCTTTACGTCCCATCAGGTCATCACGCACGTCATATTTTTTCAGCTGGTTATTATAGTTAAATAACTTGTTTTAAGAGGACATTTTTGTCTTTTAATTAGCCCACTACAAGACAAGCAAAGCCAAGCAAATTGTTAGTACAAGGAAATTTGGTGTTCCGTTAAAATAAATGGAACACCTGGTAATTTTCCTTTTCTAATTAATATATAGAGTATGAAGTATTTTATTAAATATTATTTTAATATTTATTTAATATACAATGTTCCTAAAATTAAAATATTTTATTGTATAAGAATATTAAAATAAATATTAGATTGCAATTATTTAATATATATTTAAAATTAAAAATAAATAATTCTGTTAATATATTATAAAATTATTGATATTTTTATTTTTTTAAATTTATTAAAAAAAATTTAATCTATTAAAAAATAATTATATCAATAATTTTGTAAAAATATCAAAAAATAATAACAATACTAATTTTGTAAACTTATTAAAAAATAGTAATTTCTTTTTAATATTATATTAATATTATTATTTTTAATAAATTAACAAAATAATTAATATTATTATTTTTATTAAATTTAAAAATAATAATAATAATTTTTTTGAATAAATTTACAAAATTATTAATATCATTATTTTTAATAAATTAGCAAAATTATTAATGTTTTTATTTTTATTAATTAACAAAAATAATATTAATATTTGTTAATATTATAATACAATAAAAAAAATTAATTTTAGAAATATTGAATATAAAATAAAATAATAGTTACGTAAAGATAAAAATAATATTTAATAAGATATTTCAGACTCTATGTATTAATTAGAAAATATAATATATTGTTATATAATATATATTAAAAAAATCACTCCATGTAATAAAAATCAACCTGGTCATTAGTTCAAACTCTATGGAATGCATTTTTTTTAAATAGGTAAAATTTGAACGCTGATGTCATCATTCCAGTCAGCGGCTGATGGGAGCCACCAGTTGCCACGAGGTAAAAAAGGGGCAATTACATGTTGTGCGGGTAACAATAATTTAGTATTTTTATTTCACATTGATTGTTGTGACAAAATTATTTTATCATGTTAAGTTACAAAGTTCCGTAGTATAAAAATATATATGTTTTGCTTTACTCATAATGTTAATATTAAAATAAAATTGATAAAGTATAATAATCTTTTAAATTTTTTTATATTTTTATATTAATTCTTATGAGTATTAATGTCAATTTATTAAAGTTAGATACTTTATCAAGTAAATAACTTACTATTGTCAAAAAAAAAAGTAACTAACTTACTATGTTAAATATAAATTATGTTTAAAATACAAATATATATATATATATATATATATATATATATATATATATATATATATATATATATATATAT
>JASCZI010092477.1:0-10002 GCA_036250425.1 Stylosanthes scabra
TTTAGCCGTTATGAATAGTAATTCACTGTTCACTAGCCGTGGGAACAGTAATTTACTGTTCACTAGCCGTGGGAACAGTAATTTACTATTTACTGGCCATAAAAACATATTTTTACTTTTTACTGGTCGTAAAAACGTATTTTTACTGTTCACAAAAGACATATATATATCAATCTGAAGCTCCGGACGTTAGCTTTCTAACGCAATAAGAACTGTATCATTTGGAGTTCTGTAGTTCAAGTTATTATCACTTTAGTGCACAAAGGTCAAGATTGACAGCATGCACCAAGCTTTAAAACAGCTAACAAGTTATAAAACTTTTATGGCTATAGTTTTCGTAAAACCTTTTCTTTAAAAACATTTTCTTGTGTGTGTGTGAGAGAGATAATAAACTTTGGTTCTTGACAAGAAGTTTACCTAAATCCTAAGATACTAAACCATCTTCAAAGCTTGCGGACTCGTCTTCTTGTCTTGTTGCTTGCTTCCAATGCTTATCCTCAACTTCAATGTTTGTCTTGACGTCGTTTGCATCTTTTAACGCTTATCCTCAACTTCAATGTTTGTCATTCATTAAAACCTAATCAAATGAACTTATACATATTGTAACATGGTTAACAATACATGCCCTTCCGTTGCTTTGGCCACCCAAAGAGCAACGGCAATTGCTGATGTGGACACAGACGGAGCACACATGCCCATAATGGTGCCAAGTTTGCATCCTAACTCCCCCAATGAAGTAAAACGACAAGAGCAACGGCAATTGCTGATGTGGACACAGACGGAGCACACGTGCCCATAATGGTGCCAAGTTTGCATCCTAACTCCCCCAATGAAGTAAAACGACGTCGTTCTCCTCCCCTTCAATTCTAAACACCAATGCTCCAAAATGACGTCGTTAATAAACCAATTCCTTCAACCCTAATTCTTGAAATTGGGATGAGAAGACGATCACCCTCAAAGGAAGGTCTCTTTTTGTTGCTGCAACCATCATCAACATATTGTTCTTGCTGCAACCATCTTTGAAAATGGAGAGCGATGGCAGCTCATCAACATCAAGGAGAAGTGCTGGTGTAGGGAGAGGAGAGCGCTCGTCTTCAGAGACCCAAAGCTTCATCGCTGCCAAGATGGGTCATGAGAGGGATGCATGGGAACGAAGGAATTAGGCGGGAGGGGGAGGGGAGAATGACGTTGTTTTGGACAATGGGTATTAGAATTCAAGGGAAGGGGAACAACGTTGTTTTAACATTGGGGAGTTAGGATGCACACCTTGTATCGTTACGGGCAAATGTACTCCGTTGGTGTCCACATCAGCAATTCCGTTGCTCTTTGAGTAGCCAAAGCAACGAGGGGCATGAATGTCCACTTTATGAGACGGTGGGTGGCATGTGAGTATTTTCCAAACATAGAGGTTACTTTTGTCCTAATTTTAAAAAGTTAGGAGCACTTTTGTCCTTTTTCCTTAACATATAAGTATAAAATATATAAAAAATAAATTAGTTATTTAAATTACATATATATTTTATATTATATAAAAGTTTTAGGATTTTAGGTACATATATTAAATAACAATGTTAGGCAATCAATAAAAATTTAGTCAACATCAGTCAATAACTTAAATTGGATGTTCTATTTCTTTAGGTTTCGGATGTTCTATTTAATAAAAATACAAAGTTAGTTGCTTTAGGTTTCAGATGTTCTATGATTTTCATTATGAACGTTCTATAAACAGTAGTTATATATGTTTTATTTTTTTGTTGATTGATTTATTGATTAGAAAAATATTAGTTATCTATACTTTCCCATTAAATAATTGCATCATGCACATCTTATTGGTGATTGATTTTGGTAATGGAATAGAGGAAATATAGGTAGCCAACATTTTTTTAACCCACAATCAACCAGCAGAAAATAAAACATATATAACTACTGTTTGTAGAACATCCATAACCTAAAGAAATAGAACTTCCATAACTTTTTTAGAAATAGAATATTCGAAATCTAAAGCAACCAAAATAAAAATAAAATATCTAAAACCTAAAGAAATAGAACTTTTGAAATCTAAAGAAATATAACATATAATTTAAGTTGTTGGCTGAATTTTTATTGGTTACCTAACATTAAATTGAATAATATATACCTAATATAACTTCTGCGACTTGAATTAATTGGAGAAAATAATTCTCCTCTACTAATAATAACTCTCTTGGTTGATCCTGATTCCCGAAAACAAGAAAAAGTTCGCACATGCCACGAAAGAAAAACACTAGGGAGCCAATACATTATGACTAATAAGGAGCCAATACATAGTTACGGATGATAACTCATATAAATTTTGGATGATAACTTAATCTTGATATATGAGTTATGGATGATAACTCATATAAGTTTTGAATGATAACTTAATTAAATTATTGGCTTCCTAACGTTAGTTGGGGCATGAAAATATGGAATAAAGAAAAATAAAGTCTCCAGGTTATTTCTTTACTACTTCCTCGTAGTCATACTCACTAACATTGCTTTTCTTCTTCATCATGCCGCTCTTGTTGTCTTTCCCAAACCCACAGTCCAAATACAGTGTTGGCATCACAATAGTAATAGCATTATTGTGCCTGCATCTTCTCGTCTTCAGAGTAGTAGTGGTGAGCTCAATGGACCTCTCATCATCATCATCTGAGGATCCCTACAAGATTCTAAACATAATCCCCAACCCAAACGGCACCTTCACCCGCCTCGATAAGTATCCAGAGAGCCCTTCCTCACCGGATCCCACTCTCCCCACACCCGTTCTCTCCAAAGACCTTACCATCGACCAATCGAAGCACACCTGGGCGCGGATCTACCTACCCCGCCAAGCACTCAATAATCCCCCTCCCAACCCCAATCTTCCCCTCATCGTCTTCTACCATGGCGGCGGTTTCGTCTTCTACCATGCCAACTCCACCTACTTCCACGACTTCTGTGTCCGCATGGCCAACGCCACCCAATCCGTCGTCGTTTCCGTCGATTACCGCCTTGCCCCTGAGCACCGCTTGCCGGCGGCGTACGAGGACTCGGTGCAGGCTCTGCACTGGATCAGAGCCTCCAATGACTTGTGGCTGGCGCGTCACGCTGATTTCTCCCGATGTTATCTCATGGGAGAGAGTGCTGGGGGAAACATAGCGTACAACGCGGGTCTACGTGCAGCCGCGGAGGCTGACCACCTCAGACCACTAAAGATCAAAGGGATGCTACTGATTCAGCCGTTTTTCGGTGGTACGAAGAGGACTCCATCGGAGTTGAGGCTGGCGAAGGACTTGAACTTGCCCCTGGCCGTTACAGATTCAATGTGGAAGCTGTCGCTGCCGGTTGGCGCTAGCCGGGATCACGAGTATTCGAATCCAACGGTGAATGGAGGGTCTAACGTGTTGGATAAGATCAGGGAGCTTCAGTGGAGGGTTGCGGTGTTTGGGTGTGATGGGGACCAGCTGGTGGACCGCCAGAAGGAGCTCGTGACGCTGCTAAAAAGCAAGAGAGTGCATGTGGTGGGCCAGTTTTATGGTGGTGGTCGCCATGGGATTTTTGTTGGTGATGCTTCCATGTCCACCAAAGTCTTTCATTTACTTAAAACTCTTCATTGATCCGCATGGCTTATTTCAATGTATCTTCTCTAATGATTTTCATATTATTGACACGAGAAATAAAATCAACGCTCTCCTTTCGGATCATAATGGATTCAAATTTCCGTATTTAAGCTAGGTGAAAAACAAAATACAAATGTGAAAGGCATCTTCAATCTTGACTCATTGAAGTTATAATATGTAGAAAAGGTTAAATAACAAATTAACAATAATCTTATTCCTATCAGATCGGGAAGGACATAGACAGTAGAATGAGAAAATTAGACCCAAGGTTAATATGCAGCATAAACTTCACAAGGGTGGGAACGAGGGTAGCGTTCAATACGGGTAGGGTTTGTAATTAGGGTGGGTATGGGCTGCTCATCACCCATATCCATTGTCCAAAAATATATTATAGTATCTTTGTGACTTGTCCGGTTACACAAACTAATGTCAACTAATTTTTTTCTCTCAGTTAAATGTTTGCTATGAATGTTTGTTTTCATTCTCATTCAAAACAAGATATAAGTCCAAAAATAAAAAATAAATAAACAAAATATAAGATAGAAAATGTGTTTAGTTGTATTTTATTAAAAAGGAAAATTATCTGTGTACACACCAAATAGGTCACGCGCCTACACGACCCATAACTCATGAAAGAAAACGCGCGACACATAACAGAAGAAAACGTGATTTGGCTTGAGATCTGCGTCCACAGAAAGCTAGAGGGATTTGAGACAGCGACGGCGAGGCCTTCTGAGGCTTAGCAGACGACGACGGTTCGGAGACTGGGTGGACGACAGCGGAGACGCGTTTCAAGGTTAGGCACTCTCGTTCTTCGTCTGATCATGATTTTGATGAATTCGAGATGTTTGTTTTCACAGTGATGAATATGATTGTGACTTTTACAGGTTTTTGTTTCATTGTTATGGATAATTCTATCTCAGATAAAAAAATAATCAGGGAAGAAGATTGATATGTTCTTCTCAGTTGAAGATGCTTATATAATAGATGCATTATTTTGTGTTGGGGATCGAGTTTTTTGTGTTTGGGTCTATATTTTGTGTTCTGCGTTTTTAACTTTTTTTTTAGTACTTTTATTACTTTGCGTTTTAACTCTTTGTGTGTTGGGGATCAGTTTTTCTGTGCTGTGGTCTATTTTTTTTGTGCTGCATTTTAATGTGATTTTTTTGGAGTAACTTTTACTGCTTTATGTGCTGTGGCTGAGTTTTTGTGTGTTGGGGATCAATTTTTCTGTGTTGTGGTCTATCTTTTGTGTGATGCATTTTAATGTGATTTTATTAGAGTAACTTCTACTGTTATGTGCAGTGGCTAATTATTTCTATGCTGTGATTTTAAGGAGTGGTTCTCATGTGATGTTGATAAATAATATGTGCCAAAAATTTGGATGAGTTTCAAGATAGTTCAATAAGCTGAGAAATTTTTCAACATAAGGGGAAAACTATCTTGACACATGAGGATGGTATCTTGAATGAGATTAATGAACTTTAAAGCCAACCACATGTAAGGTCGAGATGACACCCTAAAAAACATTTGGGGTCAAATACTGAAAAGAAGATTACAAATGCGTCAAAGAAAAGAAAGAACAAAGGTCAAAATGAGGTACTATTTTGCATGAGTTTCATTTTTATATTTGAATGTTCTTTGCTTTGATATTCTCTCTTTGATCTTTTTTCTAGGAGTTGAGTTTTGTGGAAGGTAGATCAATTACAGAGAAATATGAAAGCTGTTATCAAGGAGAAAGTATCAATTATTAATCCAAAAACATGGATTATGTGAATTTGAAGAAAATTTTGTATTTACGTGTCATGTGTAACGAATTATGTATTGGGATCCCAATTTTCTGTGTTTGAGGGTTTCATAGATTTGAATTATAGTTTTTGAATTATTGATTTAATTTTTTGTGTCTTGTAGACACATTTCTGTGCTATGTTTCAAAATTTATGTGCTAAGCTCAAAATATATTAAATTTCTTTGCTCCAAAAGTTTTAATAATTTTGGAGTAGAGTCATGTACACATATTTTTGTGCTATGTGTTAAAATTTATGTGCTAAGCTACAGGTATCAAAATTCTTTGCATAGAAACTTTTAATTTTGAAGTGGGTTAGATTTTGTATCATGCACACAGATTTCTATGCTATGTGTTAAAATTTTTGTGCTAAGCTTAAGATTTCAAAATTCTGCCCCAAAACTTTAAGTGTATATTTGGATTGGCGTTAACAAACTCAAGTTTGAGTAAACTTGATTTTATAAAATTGATTTTGGTTAGAAGTGTGTTCGGACCAACATGATTTTTGTTTGGTAATTTTATATCAAAATTGATTTTGATTAAATAAATATTGTTTGGATAATACAAGTTAAAATCACTTTTAGATAGAGAATTACTAAAAAGGACATGACATTAAATTATAATGTTATTATTTCAAGTATATTTATTTTTTTTATATATTTTTTACAATAATTATACACAACCAAGCATTTTAACCAACTAAGTTTAACCAAGCTACCCACCCCACGCGCCTGCTAATATTATTGTTAGGGTCATTTTCCGAAATTCAAAATTAGGATTTCATAACAGAAGGTGATATTGTCGCGTCCTTTCTTATCAGCTTCAAACCAAGTTCCTCTGTTTTCTTTCCTCACTCTTGTCACTGCCAGTCTTCCTCGCGCATCATCGTGATTTTTGCGTCTTCGTTCTTCGTTTTTGCAAGGTTGAGAATGGATGGAAGTAGTTATTCATTCGATTCGGAATCTGCTGCTGCAACAGATTCGATCGTGCAGGTAAGTTGAAATCAATTTAGGTTTTCTAGCTGGTTTGGATTTTAATTCCGTGATTTTAGATTACGTTTTATGTTTTGATGTTGGTTAACTCTGCGGATTAGTTCGATGTTTGATCAGATCTTTCGTATAGAATGTGAATCAGGATTTGTTGTTGTGTTTGAATGTATGTTTATCATGCTCGATCGTTAGTTGTTGTTGTTGTTTTGATTATGTTTTTACACCATTCCGTTTCTGTTTAGCATAAAATCCGTTTCTATTTGGCATTTAAATCTGTTTCTACTTTTTACGAGTCACTAGTTTGATTAATTTGCATTGTACCTTTTATATCCTTCGGTTCTAAAATAAAACCGTTTCTGTTTTCACTCAAATCTATTTCTGTTTTTGGCTAAGCACAGCTTTGGTGAATTTTTGTTATGTTCTTCGTTTTGCATATAAAACTGTTTCTGTTTTCACTCAAATCCATTTCTTTTTTTGCTTTTTTGTAGTTTCCATGTGATGTTGATGAGGAGTATGTTCCAAAGGTTGGAATGACTTTTCCAACACTTGAAGAAGCTGCTGCTTTCTATAAAGGGTATGCTAAATATGCTGGGTTTTCTACTAAAATAAGGAACACCAACAGGTGTAAGGAGATCAAGGAAATAAAGAATCAACTCATCACATGTAATAGAGAGGGGAAATGGATATTTGATGTACCATATGTTGAGTAGACGAATCCTACGTGTGGTGCTAACTGTCCTGCACGAATTTATGTGCATGTAGTGAAGAAAACCAGACTTTGGTGTATTTCAAAGGTTGTTCTTCATCATTCACATGCATCTTGTCCTGATCAAGCTTAGATGTTACCTCAGCAGAGGGAGCTCAGCATGCAAGTCCGTCGTACTATGGAAAATAATGACCAATCCGGCATTAGACCAAATCAAACATACCAATCGGTTGTGACAGCTGCTGGTGGTCGCAATGAGTTGGGATACATTGAAAAAGACGTCAGAAACTACATCACTAGGAAGATTCAGAATGTGTCGGAAGAAGAAGATGCAAATGAGCTTGGAAAATACTTCTACAGAATGAAGGAGCAGAACCAAGAATTCTTTTATGAGATTGTACTTGACGGTGATAACAGAATTAAGAATGCGTTTTGGGCCGATGCAAGGAGCATGGCTGCTTTTGAATATTTTGGAGATATTGTCTCATTCAACACAACCTACAAGAAAAACAGGTGTGCAGATTTGTTTTTCATTCTTACCTCTAAATCCGTTTCAGTTTTTATTATACATCCGTTTCTACTTTATTTTTCTTTCTTATTTTGTTTTCATTATAAACAGATACGATCTTCTTTTTGCTTCTTTTGTTGGTGTGAATCATCATGGGCATTCCATACTCCTTGGATGTGCTCTAATGAAGAATGAGGACAGAGAATCATTCAAATGGCTTTTTGATTGTTGGCTTCGTTGCATGGGAGGGAAGCAACCGAAAGGAATCATTACTGATCAATGTCCATCAATGTAATCGCCATTCAAAGTTATATGCCAGCAACAATCCATAGGTGGTGTATTTGGCACATTATGAAGAAGATTCCTCAGAAATTGAATGGAGTTAAGGGTCATGTTGAAATCGAACAAGAGATGAGTCGAATTGTGTGGTCCTCTCTTTCAATAGATATTTTTGAAAGAGATTGGGAAGCTTTTCTTACTAAGCATGGTCTAGGTGGGAATAAGTGGCTGTCAGGTAAGGATTCATTCTATTTGCATATAAAATCCGTTTATGTCTTGCGTATATTTACGAATCTGTTTTGCTTATATTTCTGTTTCTATTTTTGATTCTGGTTATATTTTTGTGTATTTTATTAGAACCCTATGAGGATTGTTATCTATGGGTTCCTGTGTATCTTGATATAAACTTTTGGGCTGGGATGAGAAGTACACAGAGGAGTGAGAGCATGCATGCTTTCTTTAACAAATTCATCACGCGGAAGAGTTTCTTGATCCAACTTACCAAGCAATACGATAATTGCTTAGGAGACAAAGAACAAAAAGAGAGGGAAGCTGATGCTGGAGATTCTCACACCACCATTCCTTGTGCAACCAAATTAGGAATTGAAGCCCAATTTCAGTATGTTTATGCGCATGTGAAATTCAGGGAGTGCAAGCATAATTTAGAGGAAAGATTAACTGTGTGGCTATATTAAGGGAGCGCATTTTAGGGACTGTTGTTCATGATGTTTCTGAAGAGGTTTCAAGCAACAAGAGCAGCTAGTTTGAAGTTATATATGATGCCACAACACTTGAAGTTAATTGCAAATGCTTATTATTCGAATCAAGAGGTATAATGTGTTGCCACTCTTTGATGGTGCTGGGTTACGAGAGAGTTGATAGGATTTCACCAACCTATATACTTGAACGATGGAGTAAAAATGGTATAGTGAATAGGAGGCATACGAGTATCAAGAATAGCTATGATGCACCAGTATTGCAGCCAACGACAAAGAGATATAATGGTATGATATCCAGATCTTACATATCTGCTGAAGAGGCAGATCTTACATATCTGTTGAAGAGGCATCAGAATTTGAAGTATTGACTGCTAAGTATCACCGTGGTTTAGATAAATTGGACTCTGAGAGATAGACCCCATTTTGATGGGTAATTTCATGTTCTAAATTGACAAAATATCAACTTCTTAGCACTTAAATACATGCGAAACGAACAAGTTCGTGAATAATCATTCCTTTTGACCTAAAATGTAAATATTTGCTATTTTAGCCAATTTTTACTATGAATCCAAATGTTTCCCGTTCCACTCGATGCCTTGATTCGTTTGTTCAAGTGTTCCAGGGTTTAACAAGCTAAGATCGGAGCTGAAGTGGCTAAAGAGAGCACGAGGAACGAGAAGATCACGAAGAAAAGCTTGGAGGCCAAATCCAGTGCCTATGCATACGCACCAAAGACTAATGTGCGTATGCATTGCCATGACTTGGGTGTCACGTCCAAGCTGGAATCGGACCTTATGCGTACGCACCAGTGGCCAGATTTATGCCGATAAATAGAGGAGACCACACCCATTTTTGGAGAGCCCTCAACTCATACACCATTTCTCTCTTAGTTTAGCTTTAGGGTTCCTTTAGTTTAGCCATACTAGCCAAATATTTTACTACTTTTTCGTTTATTTTATGTACCGTTACTCTGTCCGTTTAACTTCTAGTTTTATTAATATTACTACCGTTACTTGATGGTCGGATTCGCAAACCCTAGATCTCGACAAGTATACCGAATCGTATCAAGTAATATACCACAGTGAAGTGGAGTATCGATCCCACGAGGATTAAAGGACCAAGCAATAACTACTAATTAATTTGTCTAATCAGATTGAATCAAAAATAGAATGTGTGTAGTGAAACTAATAATTTCGAAAACTAGTAGAAGAGAATTCAGAAAATGACTTGTGTTGTAAATGATGATGAGAGAACTGTTAAGAGATCTGGAGATGTTTTTCCCTTGAGGTCCAATGCATACATTCGAATACTAATTCTAGGGTTTCAGTTATTAAGCACAACGAATCTAGTTTAACTAAGCCCTAATCTCTTAGTAACTTAGTTTCTATTTACCAA
>JASCZI010092480.1:0-11273 GCA_036250425.1 Stylosanthes scabra
TATATATATATATATATATATATATATATATATTATGATAAAATCCTTTGAATTTGATATTGTTAGAATGTAAAGTAATTACATTTTCGATTTTTCGTTTGTAGGCAATTTTTATTTGATAGAGATTCTATAGAGTTTT
The DNA here is from genome assembly GCA_036250425.1 of Stylosanthes scabra. Taxonomy (NCBI): domain Eukaryota; kingdom Viridiplantae; phylum Streptophyta; class Magnoliopsida; order Fabales; family Fabaceae; genus Stylosanthes; species Stylosanthes scabra. The sequence goes on from JASCZI010092480.1 coordinate 140, forward strand.
CGGTGCTAAAACTTTGTTCATAACTAACCAATTTAAAAGTTTTATGTTTTGATGCTGTAGGTTTAATCTTGCACTTAGTTATTTGCTTTCTGCATCTTTGCTCCTTTTTTACTTGCAATTTATATGCTTGTGTGCTAGTATGAAACAACTCAAGGATATGATATATAATATATTAGAACAAAGTGAGAACAATGCTTCTATGTCACCTATAATTGTCACAGAATGAATGGTTCTGTAAATAAAAAGCCACTTATTATGTTTGATATAGTTATATTGGTTAGGTAGTGATTCCAGTGTTAGTTTCTAGTTATCTCGTGTCACTATGAATTTCCGAGCAAGTACACTGCTCAGTTCACAGAATCTCTCTTCAAATATTTACTTGTTATTCTTCTGAGAGATATTTGATTGCAGAATGTTTAAATAATCTGACTTCGCTTCCAATCTCTTTCTTATGGAAAACTGGTTGACTTTTAATTATCATCTTACATTTGTTAGGGAATGGTAGATAGAGTAGCTGTTATTTTTTTCAACAGTGACAATGTTCCATTGGAGAAATTCGTATTCAAGCTCGCTGTGAACCAGTCATATGGTTCAGCCGTGGAAGAGGTGGACCTTCAGACCCCTCTCAGATCATTCCTTTCCAAGCTGTTAGTCTCGGAATCTCTTACTAAGAAGCTTACTCCAGGTGAATTCTATCAGAATCGATATACAGCGAATTATTCTCTTTCTAGTTTCAATGTTTCTCTTTTTGACCTGTAATTTAATCACTGCTCTTTTGTTATAAATCCGCTATAATCCCTCTCCCTCTTGTATCCATGAAACATACCTGTCCCTAATCCCTATTTCAATACTGTATGATTTGTGGTTCATATAGATTTGTATTTTTGAATCAAGGTCTAAAGAGCCATCGTTAGGAGAATCGAGTGGATCAGATGGACCATAGCCCTGTAAGCGCTATAGTCTAGCGGAAGAGGGGATACCCAAGAAAAAATTAGAATATATTATTAAGAGAGATTTGAATATAAATAGGTTTAAAACACGGTTATTATCAATGACAGCGCATTTTGCTGTCGTTTGATCCACGTAACCAGTCTCATCTAGTCATCTTATAAAGATAAAGATTAGTTGTCGTTAGAAATGGTTTGATGCATTTGTTAACCATGTGATGAATTCCGCTCTGTCATGCACAAACTGAATTCAAGATCTCAAACACTTTCTTCTCTAAACAGATTGCAGGTGGGAGATCACAGGCTACTTCCAATCCCTTCCAGAGACGGGTGCAAGCAAGGAAGCTAACTTATGGATCCCAACTGACACTAAACAGTGGGAGCAGCCCCCTCTTATAACTCCTATCAGGTCAATGAGTAGTGACCCTTTGTTCTTGCAATTGTACATTGAGCATCCAAGTTTGTCAGCATCATCAGTGCTTTGAAGTAAAACTATAGTTTGACAAAATCTTGAAGTAGGTCTTCATAGTTGAAAAGTTTTGTTTACTTTATATTGAATACAATTGTGTCATCAAGTCTTTGGAAAAGCGTAGTAAAATAAAAAGAATTATGCTATGTGTACACCAAAGTCAGCCACCGGTGTATAATATACATTGGAATATATACATATGTAGTTTAACTCATTTTTAGTGTGGATTTTGTATTTCAATGTGTATTATACACTAATGACTGATTTTTGTGGCTGATTTTGGTGTGCAAATAGAATTATCCTTAAAAAAAAAGGAACATTCATGTTACTTAATTTTGTTACATTGGACAGAACAATTTATTCAATTCAACAAAAGTTTTGTACTCTTTTTTTTCCAATCAACATTTCATAATGTCCATACTGCATACTTGTGCTGGAGGGAAGGTGTTTTGCTTTGTTTTACAATGACCAATTAATAATTTGAGTTCCAAGGGTTATCATCAATTATGAAATTTAACCAACCTCCTATATATTATTTAAGTGCAACTGAAATATACAGTATTAAATAAAAAGTTAAAAACAATATAAACTGATAATCGTCAAAGAATCTAGGATATGGACTCTCATTCAACATTTTAGTTATTTTACTTACAATTTGTGAACTTGGTAACTATAATTCTCTAAGTTGCAATTGATTTTTATATATTATTTTATAGGCCTTCAAAATCATATTAAACATAACATTTATATACGTACGTATGTATATATTTCTGGATATACAGTTTCTTTTTGTTGCTCGCCTGGTGTGCTTCGTCCAGACTAATTTGCATCCGATCCGAGTCGCGGACTTAATTGTGGTGGGTGATTCTCCCTACAGGGATGATAATATATTAGGTCTCGGACTCTAACTTTTCTTTGGGAAAAGTACATTTATGTTCCTAATTTTTAAAAAATTGTACAAATTTATCTCTGATTTTTGTGAAATACTTAGTAGCCCCTAACCTTCGAAAAAATAGTACAATTATGCCCCTTTGTGAGTTTGACTCGGCTAAAAGAAACGAAAACTTTCAATAGAATTCCTTACAAAATCACTCACATGATAGAAAAGAAGAATCACAGACTTTTTTTAGTAGCTACATAAGCAATTTTTATTTTTTTTAGCCGAGTCAAACTAACAGAGGGGTATAATTGTACTGTTTTTTCAAAGGTCAGAAATTATTAAGTATTTCACAAAAGTCAATGATAAATTTGTACAATTTTTAAAATATTAGGAGCATAAATGTTTTTTACCCTATTTCTTTTAAAGGGTTTTAATTTCATGGTGCACTCCCAAGTCCTAACATTGACTTGTGCAATGTGCATTTAATTCTTGTGAGCTAGGGTCAGTTTGTTCAATGTAAAAATGTTGAATAATAAGTGCTTGGCCAACCCTTTGATATGATTTGATTCATGATAAAAATTAGTTAAGCAGAATTCTCATATTAAATTCTCAACACTATAAGTCTATGTAGTAGTTCATGGGCCATTTTATTAAGGGCCCTTTTCAATATGCAACTAGAAAGATGTCCATGCAAATTAAGAAACAAGTTTCTAGAATTTTGGTTTATATATTTAATTTTGAGATGAAACTCAATTTGACCCCAAAATTTGAATCGTAAGTCAAAATGGCCTTGAAATTTAGAGTTACTCAAATTTCACTCTCGGAATTTGGAATTATAAGTCAAAATGGCCCCAACTCCATTTCCATTGATGACACGTTGACGTATACAGTAAAGCGTCACAGTAGCACACCGTAAACGACTTTGTTTTGTGATATTGGAGTGCAAACAATCTAAAATGACATCGTACGATATCTAAATTAACTTCAAACACTTAACCCACATTATTCTTATTGACCAAGAAAGTAAAAAACAAAACACAAACACAACCTTTCACTTTCTTCCTCTTCTTCTTTCTCTTTAACTCGCATCTAAACAGGACAGGTTCCATTAACGCATTGCAGCGTGCTCGTCTTCTTCTTCCTCCTCCACTTTTTTCAAATTGTAAACCTATTTACCCGTGTAATAGTTAATTCTTGGTGGTAGTGGCTGTTTGTGCATGTTCTCAATCTCAATCTCAAGAATAATAATTAAAAGAAGAAAAGGTACCATTTTATTACAAGCACTTGTAGCGGTTCCTGAATAATATGGAGGCTCTTTTTTTATGTGACTTGAACGTGTAATGTACTTTGTGAATGGACAACGTAATCGCAACATCACATGATTTATTTATTGTTATATATGCTTTTATTATTGCCCAAATTTTAATGGAGACCACTCTTTCAACCACTTCTTCTTACTAATTGAAATGGTAAAAACGTTTTGATTGGTTCAAGTGGTTCAATACCTTTTTTGGTTCTTTTATTCCTATTATTTGTATGCAAATTCAACAATTAAGAATGCAACTAATTCGGTATGATTAAAAAAAACTATTTTTAAAATTTGAAATCAAAACTTCTTTTATTCCTATTTAGGTTAGTATTTTGTTTAAAGTTCTATATAGAATTGAGTTTTATAAATGAAAAGAATTCAACTAGAAAATCAATTATTTTTTCAATTAATATCTGTTAATTTTTTAATTATCCTTTTGCTTTAAGGGCTATATTCTAAATCCTAAATAGTCCAAAAAAAGAGAAAATTCAGAAATAATTTCATAACAAAAAAAAAAATTAACTAATATTTAACTACTACTTAAAAATTAATTCCGTAAACTTATTCAAATAGTAGAAAGTGTTTACCATATTTTATGAATGGATAAAACTGCATGATATGATCATTGTTCTAAGCCTTTTATTTGTCCAAGCTAAGCAAAGGTGGGTGGCATGAAAATGCTTAGAGCATTTCTTACTTTGAGTACTTTTTCCTCCAATTGGTGTCATCAACTATGTCACCCACTTTTTTCTTGCTTATTGGGAGGCATAATTGCAATTTGCAACCCCCCACAATTTAATCTCATTTTCGAAGATTTTCTTTGGTGTGCTCAACACCACGAAACCAACTTTCTTTTTGACTTGGTGATCATATTCATATTATTAGACTTCTTTCAATTCTTTCTCTATGTATTGATTTCAAGTAAAGTTAGTATTAGGAATACATATTGAAATAGAATTATGTAAAGTGTGCATCCAAATCAGCCATTAAAATTAGTATTAGATATAATATATATTGAAATATAAAATATATGTATATTTTAACTATTTTTAATATGCATTTTGTATTTAAATATGTATTATATACTAGTAGCTAATTTTAATAGCTGATTTTGATATGCAAATAGAATTGCTGTAGGAGGTATGAACATATGATACTGTATATTCTATTCTTTTTCGTCCCACTTTCTATTTTTTTTTTTTTTTCTCATTTCCTCGGTTTCATAGTGATGAGCCTAATATCTTCTTAATAAGGATGAAGAATTTAGAACCAAATAAAATTTGGTTACTACAATCTAATTACTAATTAGAAGTTAGGTGTATATATAAAATTTAAATATGCAAATAATGTTTTATTTGTTTTAATTTTAGTAGTTAGAGTAAAATTACATCGGCCATCGATCTTTTATTTGAGTTAGAAAAGGCATAAGCAACCAATTTTTAATTAGTTAATATTAGTCAATTTTTGTTTTTCAATTTTAAAAATTTTTATGTTGGGAGAATTTAGGGTTTAATTAGAATTTCTAATTTAAGATTTAAAACTAAAGATTATTTTATGATTTATGTTCTAAAATTTAAGATAAAAATATTGGTTACCTGCCTAGCATTACTCTTTAAATTATGTAATACAATAGAGAAAGAAGATTGAGTAATGATGTTATATATATAAAATAAGAATGATATATACTAAATGTTATATAAGTGTAACTTAAATGTTTCAAAAGGATAAAGTATTCTTTCGATCCATACTATTTGACTCAAAATTTTTATTTAATTTTTAATATTTAAAATATCTTATTTTAATCTCAAAATATTTGAATAATTAGTATCAATATTATTCCACTGGTTGACACTACTATTTGAGGAAGTAAGTGATGTAGGTGTGTAAACTCTCCTAAATGACAATTAAATTTGACTTTATCTTGGTAATTAGCATAGCACGTTTACTCTTTTGCCATCACACTTAAAGAATTTTTAGCCTTTTCCACTTATAACTTGTTGCACATTTTTTGAGATACGCCAAAAGGTTAATGCAAATTTAGGGGGTTTTTTTATCCTTAATTGTAATGTTAAGAGTGACGACCGACGACTAAGAAACTATTGCAATGCAAAAATTAATAAGAATCAAACTCTAGATTTTTAACTTATATTATCAAAGTTCTAATCCCATTTTATAAAATTTTTTACTCTAGATTTTTAACTTATATTATCAAAGTTCTAATCCCATTTTATAAAATTATTTATTCAAAAAATTTAAAAGAGGTACGAATAGTTATATCTCTAACGGTTGTATTTTTATTTTTTTTTTTTTTGGGTGTCTTCTAACGTCGCAAAATAACCAAACAAAAGTTTATTAGCGATTATTGTAAGTTGTAACAAGTAACCAGTATTATAATTGCATCAATGTAGTAAAAGATTTCGAAGTGAATGTTGCTTCTAAAAGTATCAAACATCTTATTCAAAATAGAATAATCCACTACACAATATAATAATAATAATAATAATAATAATAATAATAATAATAATAATAGTGACACTCACTCGGTCAATCCTAATAAAATGTCAATGATGCACCCCATAATAAATGAATAAATAAATAAATAAACAATAATAATAATAATGGATTTTTTTATAAATAAATAAATAAAATAACATATATATTTATCAAGATGGACACGGATTACGATTTTTACGAATTTGGGCTTCCCTTACTTAACATGGACTTGGGTTAGCCGTGTTGGACCCGAAGCATAATACGATGGTGTGAAGCCCATGTTACAATAAATCCAGCCCAGCATGACCCTAATACGGGGCTGGCATGTGCGTGTTATGTAAATTGGGCTTACGTAGCCCGTGTTGCGTATAATGGTGTTCTGTAGCCCGTATTGCATAAATTGGGCCTTCGAAGCCCGTGTTATGCATATTGGGCAACCCTAGCCCGTGTTATGCATAATGGGCATGCCTAGCCCGTGTTGTACACATTGGGCCATCGAAGCCCGTGTACCATACTTTGGGCCACCAAAGCCCTTGTTAGTGATGATTCGGGGCCTATAAAAAGAGATGCAAGCACCCTCACAATGCCAATCCAGCCCCAAACTCCTTCCACCCTCCCCAAAAAATTTCTCTAAAAAAAAAAAATAAAAAACCATGTCAAATCCCAATTTAATTGTGGGCACACTATATCCTGACGGTGAGCTAAAAAGAGATGTAGATGGTATCGGATTTGCATATCCGAATCCTATACTATGTTATATCCGGCGCATGGAGACGCTTGATGAGCTGAAGAATTTCATTTTGAACATAATGGGAATGGTCGGCCGGAAGTACGTGCGGCAAATTGCGTATAGGCTGCTCGATATCCTGTCACCCTTGGAATACAAGTTCAAGCTATTTTGGCTTAAAGGTGATGTCCATGTTCGGGCCATGTTCGATCTGCATCGCAGGTACGGCCCACGCCAAGTGATGGAGCTTCTTGTGGAGACACGGGACGTGAACCGTTCCGAAGCAGGTCCATCCAACTCAAGGGCCTGCCTAGTTGGACCTATTGCTGCACCACCGCTCCAGATTGCCTCCCCAGATGTGTCCATGGAGCCGGATTCTGGGTCAGATGATGGATCTAACGAAGAATACGTCGGTGAAACTAAGGAATCAACGGACAGCTTCGACGAGGCTGAGTATGTTGATGAGACACAAGAAGGTCATCGGTTTCTACTCCCCCCACCAGCACCTATACCCGATTTGTCCTCTGTTAGCAGCCACTTCCACACGCTTAACTTGGATGACATGGAGGAGGAGGTTAGAGACGGAGGACGGGGGAATGATTACCTCAACCTAGACGGAGGGGAGGAGTTCAGGGTTGGGCATCGTTTTAGTTGCAGGGAAGTCGTGCACCTGGCTGTGAAGAACTATAACATCCGGCGGGTAGCCGAGTACAGAATGCTGGAATCCGACCAATACAAGTACGTGTGTCGTTGAAAGCAGCACGAGGCAGATTGTCCTTAGAGGCTGCGCGTGTCGCTGCGCATAAACCTTGGTTATTGGTTTGTTCCGTGAACTTAATATTGTTGAAGCATTCATTAAATTTTCTTATCGTGATGGGGCTTCTGTGTTGAAATAGGGAAATTAGGAGGTTTGGGGGGGCACATTCTTGTCTTGCACCCTCGATGTCTTCAGACCATGCGCATCTGGACAGTTCCCTGATATGTGACTTCATCTTGCCTACCATCAAGTCAAATCCGTTAGTTGAAATTGCAGTTTTGCAAAGCTCAATTCAACAGAGCTACCATTTCAAGCCCTCCTACAGGAAGGTGTGGATTGCGAAGCAAAAGGCCATTGCAAGGTTGTATGGAGACTGGGAGGAGTCGTATGCCAAGCTGCCGAAGCTTTTGGCTGCGTTACAGCATTTCTGCTTAGGGACCGTCGTGGACCTAGAGGTTGGGCCCATTTACAATGGAGATTTACTGGAAACAGAATCCTGCCAGTTTGAGAGGATATTTTGGAGTTTTCCCCAGTGCATCGAGGCCTTGAAATATTGCAAGCCACTTGTATCCGTTGACGGCACGCATCTGTATGGGAAGTATGAGGGGGTGCTTCTGATTGCGGTGGTGCAGGACGGAAACTCTAACATATTTCCTGCGGCATTTGCAATTGTGAAGTCAGAAACAACAGACTCGTGGTCATTCTTCCTTAGAAATCTGAGGCATCATGTGGTCCGTCAAGAGGGGATCCTTCTAATTTCAGATCGGTCACATGCAATCAAAGCAGCGCTCGAAAAAGAGGATAGTGGGTGGCATCCTCCGAGTGCGTATCATGCAATATGTGTCCGTCACATGGTCAGTAACTTCAACAACAAGTTCAAGTCGAAAGAGGGCAAGCGTGCGTTAATGAATGTAGTGTACGCTCCCACTGAGCTTGAGTATCTCGGATACATGAGGGCACTGGAGACGAGGAGGCCTGAAATGTATGCCTGGGCTGCTCGATTCCCAAAGAGTTTGTGGTTGCAGCACTGTGACGAGGGTCGCAGATGGGGTCACATGACAACGAATTTATCAGAGTGCATAAATGCTGTTCGGATGGGTACAAGATACCTACCCATCTCGGCCATCGTTAGAGCCACATATGAGCTCCTGCAGCAGCTATGGATCAGGAAGGGTCAGGATGCGAACGCACAGATCGCTGGGGGCAATATTTGGACTCAATTCCTGCTTTCGGATATAGAGAAGCACAAGGCCGACCTCCCAAAGATGCGCGTGACTAGCTGCGATCGTCGGTCGGTAGTGTTTGTAGTGGAGGAGGTGGTTCCGATAATCGGGTCTCCCCAATCAGTATACCGGGTGAGGCTCCGACAGAGAATGTGTAACTACGGGCGCTTCCAGCAGCTACACCAACTGTGTCGGCATGTTATCGTGGCATGCGCGGCAGTTGGGATTGAGTGGGGTCCATACATGCACAGATAAATTCTTAAATAACAACACCGATCGTCATTCTAATTAGTTCTGAGAATAAAAATTAGAATTAACAAAACTCACTTTATAATTCTTGTGTACTAGTTAATAACATATTAGTAGTACTACTTAGCAAATTACTAACCAACATATTGCTAATCAATATATTACTACTTAATATATTACGTACATGCATAAATAAATCCAAAAATAACAATATCTGTTATTTATTTTAATTTATCCGGTTCAACCAAAAACAATGAAAATTAAGCAGACATAACTATAAACTTCGTCATTTCTAATTAACATATTACAAATCAATATATTCATAACAATAATACTACACATCCAAGTAATTTGGCAACAAGTCCCAACCAAGTTACTTTTGCCCACTCTCACCGTCCGCGTGTAATACACGCAAAACTGCCCTCTTCCCCACTAAAAAAACACGCTTTCTCTCTCTTCTCTGACCTCCTGCTATTGTTGATGATCTTCTTCTTGAAACAGAACCAAATTTTCATAGAAAACAGAACCGGATTTGTATATAAAATAGAATCGGATTTCTGGAAGGAACAAAAAAATAGATTTTTGTTTTTTTTTTAAATCGAACCGGGTTTTTTAAAGAAAATAAAGTAGATTTCATTAAAAAACAGAACCGGATTTATTTGAAAAATAGAAACAGAAACTCTAAAAGGAGATCTGAGTACATTTGAGTACATAGAAACAAAACTGGATTTGCTGAACAAAATAAACGAATTTCTTCTATTCTTCTTCATCATTTTCTTCAATAAATTGTATCTCATTAAAAAAACAGAACCGAATTTCTTATAGAAACTGAACCGAATTTGTCAAATAAAAAAAAAAAAACATATTTCTTTTTTCTTCTTCTTCATCATCTTCTTCAATAAATTAAATCTCATTAGAAAAGCAGAATCTGATTTCTTATAAAAACTGAATCGGATTTGTTAAAAAAAAAACGTAATTCTCTTTTCTTCTTCTTCATCGTCTTCTTCAATGGAATGTATCTCATTACGAAAACAAAACCGATTTTATTTTAAAAACAGAACCGGATTTCTTTAATAAAAGAAACATATTTCTTCTTTTTTTGTTCTTCATCATCTTCTTCAATGAAATGCATTTAATTACAAAAACAGAACCGGATTTTCATTATAAAATTGAACTGGATTTTTATAAGAAACTGAACCGGCTTTTTATAAACAATGAACCAGATTTTCATGAGAAATCAGAAGTCCCTATGCATCCAAAAAGTGAACCGTATTTTTATAAGAAATTGAACCGGATTTTCATGAAAAATGAACCGAATTTTCATGAAAGTCAGAAACACGCCTAGACGTCAATCTTGTCGCCTGGGCGTATAAAAACTGAACCGGATTTTTGTAAGAAACATAACCAAATTTATTTGAAAAACAGAATTCATCAAACTCCAAAAAGAGATCTGAGTACATGATAAAAACAACAAAAACATTAAAACTGAACCGGATTTCTAATAAAACTGAACCGGATTTGTCAAATAAAAGAAACGTATTTATTTTTTCTTCTTCCTGTTCATCTTGATTTCTTATAAAAATTGAACCTGATTTGTCAAATAAAAGAAACGTATTTCTCTTTTCTTCTTCTTATTCATTGTAACATCCCAATACTAGCAAATCACGCCGCGGTCGTAATTTACAAATACCGAGTGTCATTGACTCTATACTTTACTTTTTTCCGAAATACGGTATTAAAAATCATTTTTTATATACTGTAATTTACTAAAAAGTAGAGCCATTGAACCATAACTGAACCATAAAATATTAATAATAAAATACATTACAAAATACTTGGTTCAAGACTACATAAATTATACAACATGCGAAGTATTTGTTGCATAAGTTGTTAACCATGTTACAATATGTATAAGTTCATTTGATTAGGTTTTGATGAATGACAAACATTGAAGTTGAGGATAAGCGTTAAAAAATGCAAACGACGTCAAGACAAACATTGAAGTTGAGGACAAGCGTTGGAAGCAAACAACAAGACAAGAAGACGAGTCCTCAAGCTTTGAAGACGGTTTAGTATCTTA
>JASCZI010092485.1:0-11238 GCA_036250425.1 Stylosanthes scabra
TCCTCAAACTTTTGGTGGTTGTTTATCAACTCCACAATGGTTGTCATTCATCAAAACCTAATCATAAAAACCTTGCATGCATATTGTAACATGGTTTACAATTACAGTTTATGACACAAAAGCTGATGTTGAATTACTTTTTATGACAGATGAACGAGAAACAGGAACTGTATAACACCCTAGGAATTAGCACGTCGTGATCGTGCCAAAAACCGGGAGTTGCAGACCTTCTAGGACCTTCAATTTAGTACTATAATTATTTACTAGTAAGCCTCTATTAAAACCATGACATTTCTACCGAAAATTGGACAGAGTCTCCTCTGTATTTAGAACCTTACCAATCCTTATTATTTACCTTTTAAGTTCAACAACCAGCAATCCAAGCAGATATATATACAATTAACATTATTATATAATAATATTCACCATTGAGTACTCTAAAATACATACTTATCCCTCTAGGAACCCTATGCATAACTAGCGAGGGATAATGACACATCTATACCATACAAAGACTCCACGCCTACGTACTTCATGTACCAACTCCGATCATCGCTCTAAGCATTGGGTACCTGTCACTAAAACATGTAGGGTGTGAGAACAAAACTCCACGTTTTCACCTTTTGAGAATACTATCAAAGTAGCCGGTCAGTACGCAAATGAATAAACTCTTAACAGAAAACATATACTCAAGTAAAAACCATTTTCTGAAACCATTTCGAAAACCCATAAAAATCTTTCCTTAGTTCATAAACCACTTTTCCGCAAAACCTTGTAAAGAAAACCACTTTAAACTCTAAAACACCAGAAACTCAACACAAGGACTTGCAATTACCATTCCAATAGTTCACACAACCCAATCATCATCTAGTTCACGCAAGCACACACAATTCAAGCAAATCAAACACATACGAACAAGTATATCAAGCAACACTTAACAGATAAGCACACCAATACAATTCACACTCAAACAATGCAAACAAATGCAAATGATGCATGCCTGATCCTATGGCTAAGATGAGCTCACCCGGTCGATTATTTTAGCCAACCCGACCGGTCCAGTACTAGTCCCGGACCACTATCGGACGCACTTCCCCGAGGACAACACGCTCATTGCCCTGAACATCTATGTTCTTTCTCATATATATAATTGGGGGTTTCCTCCATATTGCGTATATAAGGCCCGTACACCGGGATATTAGTCCGAAGACCCCCCATGTCATGCACTACGTCCGATAGCCCGCTATTGTCGTAAGCCGGGACGTCAGCCCGCAGGTCCCCTCTGTCACTTCGACTCACGTATACATCACTCCGGTGACGTTTTCCACTTAAGGGCAACCAATTCACTCATTTATATATAACGATAGTATTTATTTAAGGCGTAGGTGGAATATGGGTATAGGACTTGCTTAAAAACCAAATCGTTAGTTCAAAATACCAATTCTTGAAATATTTGGGACCAGAATCGATTCCGGAAGGCTGAGAATCGATTCCCTGAAGTTCAGGCAGAGAGATCTCTTCTCTGGAGGGGTATGAATCGATTCGAGGGGTCCCCGAGTCGATTCTACCCACTCTGAAAACTTTGAAATTCTTTTCTATTAAAACTGAATCGATTCGTGCCTCACAAGAATCGATTCTTTTCACAGAGAGAAGCTACTCTCAAAAATCTCAGCAAGGAGGAATCGACTCCAGCAGAGCCAGAATCGATTCATACGACATTAAAAACAAGACCCTTGCTCTCTGTGAAAATCTGAATCGATTTGGGCAATGGGAGAATCGACTCTGAAGTCCCAAAATCACATTTTCTTTAAGTCCAGAGTCGTGGGAATCGACTCTCCCGAGGCACGAATCGATTCCTTTTACCAAAGGAACCATTTTCAAGTAACTTGGAAACTCTTTTGAAAACCTTTTCACAAAACCTTCATCCAAACATGATTTCCACCTTAAAAACCAGTTTAGTAGAGACCTTTACCAAAACTTCCTTCCAATTTCTTTTCAAACACTAAATCTCAAGGAAATCCATATTCCACACTACCCTTCATCCTTTCCAATTCACTCAATCATTATCGCATCACTTCTCATATCATTCTCAATCATCAATTATCTTCACAACGTCAATCATCATCATCAACACCACATCGGCAACATCGGCAACATCGGCAAGCTAACTCCGCGGTTACACTGACCCACTCAACCCAAGCCATTCTCCATGTTTTTCCTAACAGCCTCAACACCACGAAATATCGGCGAACCGACTACAACCTAAGCAGAACCAACTCATTATTATTCATCACTAATGTAACAATTAACAATAACACTTGGAACCGAACGAATCTTACCCAGGAAGCGGAAACGGACCAGAACTAAGATCAAGACTTGGGCAAGGTTTAGTCTTGAGCAATCTAATGAACTCCGGCGAACTCAAAGAACACCGGCGGTGGCTGGGAACTGTGAGGGCAGCAGCGAAACCCTACATACAATGAGTTCACACAACACAATATCAAGGTACTAAGTTAAGGAAAATGGTCCTCTTACCCACGGTGAGTTCCCGGTGGCGCAACGGCGGTTCCGGCGGCTCACGGTTGCGACACCTCCATACAAACCAGCAACCACCATCATCAAGCTTTCTCTCTCTCCATTTCTTCGAAGCTCTCTCTCTCCTTTCTCACTCTTCGGAGCTCTCTCTCTCTCCTCCATGGTTCTCTCTCTCTTCCTTCTTCATCTCGGTTGTGTGTGGGTGTGGGTTAGATGAAGTATGTTTTGGTTTGGAGTGTGTGGGTGTGTGAGAGAGAGGATGATGGGTGTGGTGTTGGTGAGAGAGAGGATCGATGATGTGAGTGTGTGTGTGTACCGAAAGTGAGAGAGATGAGTGTGTGTGAGTGTGTGTGAGGGTGGTGCCGTGTTTTTGGGGAAAGGGTGTGTGTGTTTGTTTTAATTTTGGGGGAGAGATATTAGATGGTGAGGTGGGTGTGTTGCTAGGGGGTCAATGTATAATTAGGTAGAGTAGTGGGGTGCTAGTTTAATTTAGTAAACTATCTATTAGGGGTCACTTTATGAAATTGGGTTGTTACAATCTGGGATGAGTTCCCTATTGAAGCTGGTCTTATATGAACGAGAGAACCCACAGTTCTAATTATAAAAATGTAAAAAATAAAAATAAGGAGGATATTATACTAAAAACATGTTTAATTAGAAGTAAATATTTTTTATGTATATGTTATTACTTAAATTTGTATGAAATTAAAATTTAAATGTGTTAACAATTTATTTCGTGGGTTATTAAGTTGTTTTGAATATATCTTGATTTTAATAAATTTAATTTCAAAATTAAAAAAATTAAAATATTAATATTATATTAATTATGTTTTCCAAGACACTCAAACACATGACTTTTATTATTGTGTCATAAAACTGTGTCATAAATACCATCATCATTAAAGAGATAATCTTCTAGATATTTAAAAAATTGAAGTGTGCTCACTAGAAGACACCCCTAGTATTTTCATGATAGAATTTTCCTTTTCCTAATTAACTTTAGAATATTATATTACGACTAGTACAATTTCGTTCGCTTTTAAGTAACGCGCGTTTTCGGTACAAAACCGATCGTTCGTAATTTTAGTAAAACAACGAATACGATAGTTAATATAAGGTTTATGAGATTTCAGTAGCAAAATAGTGAAACCTAATTCCCCCACCGAGGTTCGAAAACAATTACGCTTAAAATCCCAAACTGGTTATCTTTACCGTTTTTCCTTTTTGCTCATTATGGCCTTTCTTACACCTTTCCCATAAATCTCAATTTTCATTGGTTGCATGGTTTCTTTCCATGCTAGAGCTATACCTCTCTCTTTCACATCACCATTTTCTTCTACCATATTTTATCTCTTATTATTATTTTTGTACAATTTCTCTACACCAAAAACATACCCCAAAATTAAGCTTTTACCAAATAAAGTTAAAAGAAAATTTGGTAATTAGCCCCTTTTTCTTCTAGCATCAGCCTTTCCCCCCTTTATTCCCATTATTTATTCAATTATATATATATATATATATATATATATATACCACTCCCTTATTTTTCGATACCCACCGAAACTTTCTAGTCTCTCTCACCCCATTCATACTCACATCACATCATTCAAACACAAACACAATAATACACTCTTTTTCTTCATAAACAAAGATCAAACATCATTCTTTCTTGAGTTTTTTTAAGAACACTTTGAGTATTCATATGAACACCAAGAATCCTAACTCTTGAAACTCATCAAATCACCACTACCAGAGCATAATCATCACCATTACCACCTCATCTTCATCATCAACCACTTCATTCTTCCATTTCCTTAAAAGACCCGAAGTCACCACCACCATCATTCCTTCAAGTTCTTCATCATTATTTTCAAGCTTAAGTCTTCATCTTCAACAATCAAACTCATCTCTTCATTATAATAACCAAGTTCTTCATCATAATTTTTTTCTTTTTTTGTTTTGTTTTGATCTTCACTTTATCTTAAGATCAAACACTTATTTTATTTTCTTTTTGGTTTTCTAACTTTTTCTTTGAGAAACTCCAAGAGATCATCTTTAATCCTCTTAAAACACCAATCTTTAGGAGGTAAAAATCTTCCTATCTCATCTTTCTTGTTTCGTTCGAAGTAATCATGCTCATGCATGGTACTAATCTTTGTTTTGCTCTTATAAATTTTGTTTAGTTATCAACCTTGAGAACCCTAGCCAAGCCATGCTGATTCAAGGAGTATTCGGTGTATCTTTGTCATTTTCAAGTGATCTTCAAAAGGTAAGGGGGTTAAGATTTTACTAGAAGAGGTGGTAAAAAATCTTGAGCATGAACAATGATTAAAAATGCATGCTAAGTTGGTAATATTGAACAAACATGATATTTTTGTGAATAAAGTAAAGAGCTTGGTACTTGCATGTTGTGTTTGATGGTTGGTAATTGTTGTTGAGATGCTGAAATTTTGCTAATCATATTGATATGTCATAAAGTTGAGTTTTTGATGATATATACATGAAATAGGCGAACCGGTCTTGAAACAATTATATGAAAAATGTTGTTTTGATGATCATTTGAAGTTTTGATTATTTTATATTGAGGAGGCCGAAGATGTCACTTAGATTTGGGAGAGATTTTAAGTCTAAAGAGTTTTATAAAAGTTCTTATGTTACTAAAGTACTTTGATACTTAAAGTTTAGTGAAAATCAAAAGTTTTACCGCACTAGAGCAATTCGGTCATTATATATATTTTGTGAAAGCTCCAGGTTTAAAAAGGTCTTATATGCTATGAATTAAGGGTATATAAACTTAGAAGTTGAGAAAATAAGTTTTAAAGTGTTTAAAAGTGATTTATTTGAGTTACAAGTAAAAAGGGTAAAATCATCTTTAAAAATTTATATTTGAAAAAATGTTTTTATAGTAGCACTATATATGTATTAGAAGTATAAATTCTGTTTTGATACTTGAAAATATTAAGGGATGAAATTATCTTAAATTATTACTAAAAAGGGCTATTTTCGAAAGTATAAGGTTAAGAGAAAGGGTAAAATGATAATTTAGAAAATGTATTTTTTAAAACTGATTCTACAGGGGGTAGATACATGTATTAGGGTTAAGATAAAACTAATTTGGATTAAAAATGTTTTAAAATGAGAAAGGTATGCGTGTTTTGGTAAAAGAGGGCAAGTTAAGCTCTAATGCAACCTTATTGAGGATAAGAGTGTAATTCCAAAATATATGTTTCAAATCTGTTATTATAATTATTATATTTATGTATTAGAAATATAACAATATCTTTAAAAAGAGCTATTTTACATATACAGATAAATTCGGGAGCATATTGCTAATTAAGTAAAATAAGTAAAGGGTTATATTAGTAATTTCCATGTTTAATTACTAAGGTAATTATTATAAAATAGATTTTATGATTTGATTTTCTATATACCTTAAGTGGTAAATTGAGCTTTTTGCATAAATATGAAAGTTAAGGAATTAAAATTCTCAAATTTAAGTTAGACCATTCCGCTGAAGCTACGCCCAGGAGGAAAACAGGGCAAAGGCATCACGCCTCCCCAACTCTCTCTGGCATCGAACCTATATTCCTAGGAGGAAAACAGAGCAAAGGAGTTACATTACCACCTCCTCCTATCTCTCTAGAAATTCAGAGGAACTCTTTTCTTACCACCAGGAGGAAAACAGAGCAAAGATATTAATCTTCCCAACTCTCTCTGAGGCCTCATCAATATCATTTTCATCATATTAATCATCATCATTATCCTATGCATAAATCATCCTCATCGTAACCATCAATCTTAACATTCTTCCTTCATAATTCTTTACCTTTCATCAACCTCAAAGATCACTCTTTGATCTTATTAACTCCATCTTAGGAGGTCTCAACTGGATATTCCATTATCCATACTCATTGTCAAATCTATCTTCTTAATATTCATCACTCATTCTCTTTTCACCATGCATGAGACGCTAACTAAGTGTAAGGAGTAGTGGGTAAAACATAACTTTAAAACTAGCTTGAAATACAAAGGTTTCAGGGCTAGAATCAACTTAGGCTTGAGGTGAGTCGATTCTCTGCACTTGAAAAACTTAACTTTTGTCTCTGTCGTGTTTTGAATCGACTCCTAAGCCCCGTGAGTCGACTCTCAACACTTAGAAAAATTTCACTTTAAAACAAATCAAAGGTGAGTTGATTCAGTGGGGAGTGAGTCGACTCATCATGCTTGAAAACATGTCATTTTGCCCCTGGACAGTTTTGAATCGACTTTGGGGGGTGTAGGAGTCGATTATCAAGCTTTAAAACTCGTAAAAAGGATTACTTGGTTGAAATGAATCGACTCTGGACACTTTGAGTCAACTCAGGAGCTTCGAAAATGCATTTTTAGGGCCTCTGGACACTTTTGAATCAACTCTGGAGGTATGTGAGTCGACTCTCTGGGTAAAAACAACACTTAACAGCATTTGCAAGATTTTGGACCAACTTTAAAACATCATAACTTCTTCCTCAAAACTCCAAATCCTTTCTTTCCAAAACCATTTAAAAGATTATTCAATAAGCTTTAAAACAAGATATATTTCAAAAAATTCTCATCTTCGAGGACCAAGTTACGGACCGCCAAAGTTCATCAAAAATAAGTTTTTATCCAAAACTTGAAAATGCCACTTTCTCATTTCAAATCTTTTTCAGACCATTCCAAAACCTTTCTAAAACATTTCAAAACATTTCTAACACTTTAAAACTTTCCCCATACCATTTGAAAACATCAATTCCAAATCCCCGTTACTTTTCAAACCAGTTTTCAACCTCCAAAACACATCAAATACATTTATTTCAATCAAGCCAACATTTGACTACTCCTTGGCATAAAATCATCAAGCATTACACATGTCATGCATAGTTAATCATAATCCTCATTCTCCTATTCCCTTATATATTAATATCTTAATGTTATCCTCTCATTTTACCTGATTTTCATTTATTACTCTTTCTTAAACATTTTAAGCTCTAAGGCTATATCTACTCACTTATATCATCAATCACAATTTAAACTCTCATTCATCCTAGGTGCAACTAGCCTAGGATATCATCCTATATTACATGTTATATTAACGAAACTAAAATCATACCTGGATTCCACGCTCAGTCACACATACATACACGTATGCTCCACTTTGTCATTCATCCAAATTGCGCATCCAAGGTTGAGTTTCAGTTACCAATCACTCCATTGAGCTCACCCAACATCCTCCAAGCTCAATTACCCTATAAAACACACAAATTACCAATTTCTCAATTCTAGGGTTCATAAGAAATAGTAAGAACATAGAGAGTAAGTGCATTTACCTTGAAACAAAGATATGGGTGGTGATTCTTGGCACAAACCCAAGCTAGAGCACTCCTATAACATCAAGAATCACAAAATCTTTCAACACCCAAAACCCCATTTTTTCAGTTTCTTAGGGCACAGAAATGGAGAAGGAAATTCGAATTCTTTACCTCAAAATTGGTATGGTAAGGTAGAGGATGAAAAGAGCTTGGAGTAGCCACAAATGGTGCATCAATCGGAGCTCCGAATCAAAAGTTATCACGTCCGGAAGGCGTGGTGAATAGTGTGATGCAGCCCCCGAGACCGGTTCAGAATTCCTTAAAATTCAAAAGTAGTAGTTCGTTGCAGATAACTCCAAACTAGATTACGTGAACCTTATTAAATTTAGTTAAAGATGTGTCACAGGATGCAAGCAGTTAAAAATACCGAGTACTAGACTCGGGTTGTTCTCCCTAGGGATTGAAAACTGAAGTTTGCTTTTGGTTAGAAAATGTTCGGGGTTGCAATTTTGAGTATTGAGTACACTAAACAGAGAGCAAAATATATTTGCAAGAATGATTAAAAAGTGCTCAGCCATGGATCGAAGTACTATGCATCTCTATGATCGCTTCCGATCCCAATTTGGATGGATTGTCACTTAAAGGAGACTAGCCACTACTGTCAAATGGTCGAGTGGTATAGTTAGCCCCTATCCGGAGATCTTATGTATACTCAATAACATAAGTCCAAGGTATTCGGTGAACTCGAATAACCCATCAAATCCACGTCGTTAAGGACTTCCCGTTATTGGCAGGGACGCATTGTTAACGGCCTCGGAACTAACCCCGCTCCTCCCATCCGTTGCCTTTAGGGACCAGCAGCTAAGTTCATCCGCACACTTCAACCCATGGCCAAGACACAAGGTCACTACTCACTAATGACAATGATCATAATACCAGAAATAAAACATGCATAATAATAAAGAGACATAATGAATAATAACAGAATAACTATGATGGAAAAGTAACTGAGCAGAGTAACGACAGTAATATTAATTAAACAGACATAAAAACTAGTAAATTGTTTGGCTAGTGTGGCTACAAGAAAATGAAATCCTAAGAAAAACTAAACTAAGAGAGAAAATGGAAGAATATGAGTTCCCCAAAAACTCTAAAAATTATTCAAGACTTATGATCCACAAAATGGGTCTCAAAAGGGTGTGTGTTGAATGGGGTAGCATCCCTCCTATTCACAGGCCTCCATTTGTATTGAAATTTCATTTTTGACCTTCATTTTGCTTGCTGCTCATGCACCTGTGTGTACACACCAACTTTCTGTGCATACGCACAGGTGAGAAAACGTGACTTGCACGTCACTCTAGTTTGTGTGCATATGCATTGATGGCATGTGCGTACGCATATGGGACATATATACACCGTTTCGAAGATCTAGATGTTAGCTTTCCAATGGTGTTGGAACCATGTCATTTGGACCTCTGTAGCTGAAGTTAGGATCAAATTAGTGTGAAGAGGTCAGGATTGACAGCATCAGGAAAATTCTGAGCACCAATCTTTGGACGCGAATTTCTCATAGAATCACTTAGAACCGGAAGATGTTCCCAACATGAAAGTTGTATATATTGAATTTTTCTTTCCAAAGAGTTCAGGTTTGCTCAAATCTGATGACTATAGCTCCTTTTCTTCTCTTCTCATTCTTGCTCCTTTTGCTTTCCATGACCACTTCCAATCCAATTCTAACCTATCTAGGCCTGAAGCGCTTGAACAAACAAATCAAGGTATTGAATGGAATGGAAATTAAGTAAATTTATAGTAAAATATGGCCAAAAATGCATGTATCCAATATTTAAGCCCTAAGGAATAACAATTCATGAATGCACTCAATTTGCAAGTATTTAACTAGGTTTGGTTTGATATTTCGCCAGATTATATCACAAGATAAACCATTGAAAGTATGTGTTATAATTGATGGGTTTGTCAATCTAAAACCTCATAATTGCTTGTGAATAACCATATTTTTGAACCTTTGCTATATTTGTTCTAATTGTGATAAACATGCTAAATTAGCCTTAGAATTGAGTGAAATTGGTAGAACCTCATCCTTCTTGGTACCTTGATATGTTTGCTAGTTTATTTCAGGTTTTTAGGGATTGAGAAATGAATGGGAAAAGCTAAGGAAGGCATTGGAAGTAAATGATTCATGAAGAGAAGCCAAAAAGGGAAGAAGTTGCTAGTGAAGTTGTTAGCAGCAGGCTAGCAACAATTGCTGCTAGCCAAAGTTGCCCACGCAGCTTTACAAAGTTGCACAAGCAACATTGCTACTGGCACAAGTTGCCCACGCAGCTTGTACCCAAAAAATGCCCAAATTGAAGGTCAGAATTGGAATTTCAAGTTTTGGGGCCAAGGCCAAGCCTCTATGAAGCCCAAATTCACTCTATATAAAGGGAGAGCAGCTGAAGCACAAGGGAGATTTTTTCACTACACATTACCTATTAGGATTAATTCATAGTTTAGATAGTTTTGGAGGAATTTGTGAGAGTTTTCGATCTCTCTCATTTTCTCTCTTCTAGTTCATAGTGTTCTTTATTTTCTCTTCCAATTTCCAGCCCTCACTAGCCAAACTCTTTACTTTAATTCATGTCTGAATGCTTGTTAATTGCTACTCTGTTTAATTAATGCAATCTACACTTGTTTCTTTCATCTATTTCTCTATTTCTCAATTCTAGCTTTTATGTTCTTATGTTCTTACTTTGATCTTGCTGAAATTTATTTCTTGTTATGATCCATTGCTATTTTCTTGGTTCATTAGTGATAATTGTTGATTCTCTTGCTTATTTACTTCATTGATCATCTTGATTTGTTATTTCTCTTGTTATTTACCATATCTCTTTATTATGCCCACCAAGTGTTTGATGTTTTGTTTCTTATAACTATGGAGTAGTGTTCTTGTGCCTTGGTCACGGTTGAAGTGTGGATGATCTTAGCCACTATCCTAAGGATAAGAATGGGTTAAGGCCCGGGTTAAAATTGTTCCGTTGACGCTACGCCCCTGCCAATAACGGGAGAACCTTAACTACGCAAACTTGATGGGTTATTCGAGTTCGCCGAATACCTTGGTTCTACGTTATTGTGTATGCCTAGGACTTTTGGAACAAGGTTAATTCCACCATTTGACCGTTTGACAGAGTGGGCTTTATGCCTTACGTGACAACAATTCATAATTGGGATTAGTGGTGATCACAGGGACACATTATACTTCAACTCAAGACCAGGTGTAACATCCCAACTTTTAGCACGTCATGACCAATGCTAAGAGTTAGGTTGCCACGACCTCTAACCCTAGTACTCATATTACTTAATATTTTATAAGCCTGTCGTT